>CM069136.1:18899193-18904193 GCA_035221665.1 Okamejei kenojei | reverse complement strand
CTAACCAGAGCTCTATAAAGCTACGACGTGACGCCATCACTCTTGCTTTCAGTGCCCAAACTGAGGAGGCATGCGTAACGTCCTCTTCACCACTTTATGTATTTCTGTAGCACTTGCATCCTGACATCCACCCGTGCATCACTGCTTTTATTAACCGTTTGCTTTCCCCTTACATTTGACCTCCCAACGTACAACACCTCGCACTTGCCCAGTTTTAAACTCCATCTGCCATCTCCTCGCCCGCATCCATGTCTCGATGACAATCTTCACTATCAGCTATATGCGAGGTTGGACAAACTTAATTTCACCAAAGTCTGCAAGCGTACAAACCAACCCTTCCTGTATCTGTACACTGTGGAAGGCTCGCTTGTAATCGTGTATTGTCTTTCCGCTGCCTTTCGGCTGAGTGGATAGCACACAACAAAAAACTTTCACTGTATCTTGGTACAGGTGACAATAAACTGAACTGAGCTGATCAGCGTTTTCATCTGCATCGCTTTCATGTATATCACAAGCAGAGCTTCTTCCCTGCGGCCATCAGGCTATTAAACACAACAACAAATAAGCACTGTGCTCTGAACTGCAAAAGACTATATTATTGCGGCATAATTAGTTGTTTGTTGAACTTTGTTTTCTCTTCCCCCCCGTTATGTACTATGTCTACATATTCACATATTCTCTCCATTCCCTCCAAAGACGAACTGTACACTGCAAGGGCCAGGAAGCGAGCGGGTACGACCATCTCTGACCCCTCTCACCCTGGCCACAAACTCTTTGAATCACTTCCCTCTGGAAGGCGACTCCGGACTGTCAAAGCTGCCGCAGCCAGACATAGAAACAGCTTTTTTTCCATAGTAGAGTAGCAGCTCTACTCAACAACCAAATATCTGTATCCTCCTTTTGCTCTGTTTTTTAATTTAATGCACATGTATTAATCGATAATGTTTTATTATTAATGTTTTATGTGTCATTCCTAGCTGTCACTATGTCATGTTGTCACTTGCGGGCGGAGCACCAAGGCAAATTCCTTGTACGTAAATACTTGGCCAATAAACTTATTCATTCATTCATTCTGTTGTGCTGCAGCAAGTACGAATTTAATTCTCCCATCCGGGAAATATGACAATAAGACACTCTTGACTCATGACTTGACAGAGGTCCAAGCACTGATCCCCGAGGGACAGCGGCAGTCACGGACCTCCAGCCCAAACGACACACTGTGTGCCTTTGATTGTAAGCCAGTTGCTCAGAGGGGATCTCATTGCCCGGAGTTTGTAGGCTGGAGCTTTTTAGGGTTTTAACCTCTCTTGAGAAAGTTCAAATGGAACGACTAATATTCGTAATAAGAGTTTCGGTTTGAAAGGCACAACATTTGCAGCCTCTCTATGAGGAAGTGAACTCGCCAAATATAAAACATTTCTGGCTGATTCTCACACAAACGTGTCCACTCGGGTACCAGCTTACTTTATGCCCAACCCTTGCAGTAGAATAGTGACTGTGCTTGAAAATCATTGGGTGGTCAGTCTTTTCCCCAGAGTAGAAGTTTCCAATACTGGCAGACATAGGTTTAAGGCAGGGGCGGGCAACCTTGTTCTGCATAGGGACCAGGACGCATGTCTGTGAGCGGATGGCGGGCCACATCTATCACGTGTACACACGGATCCCGTCCCCATCCCGCCCCGGGTGACAGGCATCAAATCACGTGTTCACAGGAGGTAGACAAAAATGCTGCAGAAACTCTGCGGGTGAGGCAGCCCTCATGCACTCCGTGCACGTCTCACCCGCTGATTTTCTCCAGAATTTTTGTCTACCTTTGATTTTTTTTCCAGCATCTGCAGTTCTTTCTCAAACGTGTTCACAGAAGATGCGTGGCCGTGCCGGCGGCTTTGCGCAGGATGCGGTACTGCTCGGCTGCGCTCGGGGCGGGCGCTCGGCGGGCCGGACGTTTACAAGAAACAACCACTTGCGGGCCGAATGATTTCGGGTTACGGGCAGCACTCGGCCCTGGGGCCGTAGGTTGCCGAACACGGGTTTCAGGTGAGAGGGGCAAAGTTCGAAAGGGCAGGTCTTTTTTATATAAGAGTGGTAGATACCTGGAACGTGTTGCCAGGGGTGGTGGTGGAGGGAGATATGATAGTGGTGTTTAAGAGGCATTTTCATTGAAGTTCAGGTTGGAGGGAGTCCCCCCCCCCCGCGCCACGGGTACCATGTAATCCCGTGCTACCTGCTTTATGGTCGGATAGTCGGTGACTAAACCGTCTCCCCCACAGGTGGTTTGCCAAGTGAGCAGGGGGCTGTGGACCCCCAGCAGGACTAAAACAAGACCTGTCAAAGGGCGGATGAGCTTCTGAGCGAGCCAACGGCCGTCCACACTTCAGTAGAAGTTGCGATCACTGTCGTACATGACATTGTAAGGAATGATGATAAAGTACACACACACCAAAATCCTATACTTCCAGCGGTGGAAGTCTGCAGGAACCGGAGGACAGAGATGTGTGTTGGGGTTACACAAAATGCTGGAGAAACTCAGCGGGTGCAGCAGCATCTAAGGAGCGAAGGAGATAGGCGACGTTTCGGGTCAAGACCCTTCTTCAGACTGGTCAGGGATCAGGGAAACGAGAGATATAGACGGTGATGTGAGAGATAAAGAACAATGAATGAAAGATATGCAAAAAAGTATCGATGATAAAGGGAACAAGCCATTGTAAGCTGTTTGTGGTGTGAAAATGAGAAGCTAGTGCGACTAGGGTGGGGAGGGAGATAGAGATAGAGGAATGCAGGGCCCGAGGGCTGAGGGAGAGGTGGGAGGGGGAGGAGACAGCAGGGGTTAACAGAATTGAGAAAATTCAATGTTCAAGCCCAAAGGATGCAAACTCCCCAAGCGGAATATGAGGTGCTGTTCCTCCAACTTGCGGTGTTGCTCACTCTGGCCATGGAGGAGGCCCAGGACCGAGAGGTCGGATACGGAATGGGAGGGGGAGTTGAAGTGCTGAGCGACCAGGAGGTCGGGTTGGTTTTTGCGGACCGAGCGGAGGTGTTCGGCGAAACGATCGCCAAGCCTCCGCTTGGTCTCACCGATATAGATCATCTGGCATCTGGAGCAGCGGATGCAGTAGATGAGGTTGGAGGAGGTGCAGGTGAACCTCTGTCGGACCTGGAAGGACTGCTTGGGTCCCTGAAAGGAGTGGAGGGGGGAGGTGAAGGGACAAGTGTTGCATTTCTTGCGGTTGCAAGGGAAAGTGCCCAGGGAAGGAGTAGAGCGGGAGGGGAGGGAAGAATTGACAAGGGAGTCGCGGGGAGATGTGTGTTGCGTCCGTCACCGTTCCCGTCGGAAACCAGCGCCATTGCGTCGCTAATGTTTTCAACAATGATGAACAGGCAGGGAATAGAAGGATGAATGAATATGTTTATTGGCCAAGTATTCACATACAAGGAATTTGCCTTGGTGCTCTGCCCGCAAGTGACAACATGACATACAGTGACAGTTAGGAATGACACATAAAACATTAAACATTAATAATAAAACATTATTCATTAAACACGTGAAAGGAGGTAACAGATATTTGGTTATTGAGTAGAGCTACTACTCGTGGATAAAAAGCTTTTTATGTCTGGCTGCGGCAGCTTTGACAGTCCGGAGTCGCCTTCCAGAGGGAAGTGATTCAAAGAGTTTGTGGCCAGGGTGAGAGGGGTCGGAGACGATCTTACCCGCTCGCTTCCTGGCCCTTGCAGTGTACAGACCATGAGTTAGATTGCCATTTGTGATAGCACAGGCGAGATGGGCTGAAGGGCCAGTTCCTCTCTGTACATTCTGTGTTCTATGAAATGGAGATGCGGTCTGACTGATGCGACTGTCGACGTGGTGTCACAGGGGAGTTTCTGATCATGGGGGGGGGGGGGGGGTTTCAAAACCGAGGAACCGAAGAATATCCAGAAATTGGATTTAATGATTTATTTTTGCCTGCAGAATAAAGCCTGAAGATGGGATGGACTTCGGAGTGTCGCTCCTGTTTTATGGGCTGTACTACGGAGTGTTAAGCCGTGACTTTGCTGAGATGTGTGCTGACTACATGGCCTCTACTATAGGGGTAAAGTGAGCCAAAGGGCAGCTTCGGTATAACTGTATCAATGGCTAATGCCCTTCCCCCGTACAGTTAGATTAAGTCACTGCTCCCGACGGTGACGGAACTAGTCAGCCCTCTGACGGTCAATTGAGCAATCCCAAAGCAAAACTTGACTCTGAGCCAGTTAGGGACAGGCCCTTCGGCCCGTCTCCTCCATGCTAAGCAGCATGCCCATGTAAACTGATTCCCATTTCAAGATCCATGGGTTAGCACGGTGGCGCAGCAGTAGAGTTGCTGCCTCACAGCGCCAGAGACCCGGGTTTGCTCCTGACTTCAATAGACAATAGGTGCAGGAGTAGGCCCTTCAGCCCTTCGAGCCAGCACTGCCATTCAATGTGATCATTGCTGATCATCCCCAATCAGTACCCCGTTCCTGCCTTCTCCCCATATCCCCTGAATCTGCTATCTTTAAGAGCTCTACCTAGCTCTCTCTTGAAAGTATCCAGAGAGCCAGCCTCCACCGCCCTCTGAGGCAGAGAATTCCACAGACTCGCAACACTCTGTGAAAAAAAGTGTTTCATCGTCTCCGTTCTGAATGGCTTAACCCTTATTCTTAAACTGTGGCCCCCGGATCTAAACTCCCCCTACCGTGGGTGCTGTCTGTACGGAGTTTGCACGTGCTCCCCGCGACCTGCGGGGGTTTTCTCTGGGATCTTCGGTTTCCTCTGACATTCCAAAGACGTACAGGTTTGTAGGTTAATTGGCTTGGTGCAAATGTAAATTGTCCCTAGTGTGTGTCGGGTAGTGCTAGTGTACGGGGATCGCTGGTCGGCGCGGACCCGGTGGGCCAAAGGGCCTGATTCCCTGCTATGACTCTAAACTAAACAAGAAGACATGGGTTTTTCATGCCCCTGTCGAAATGTTTGTTAAATGTTG
>CM069136.1:18709193-18894193 GCA_035221665.1 Okamejei kenojei | reverse complement strand
CTGCCCAAATTCTTTAATAGTTCCACCCCGTGGAATTAAAAAGGTTTTGTCTTCCTTAACTGTACCGAGTTCTTCTCCTGGCTTGCCTTTGACCTTAGAAAAGAGGAGGAGGGAGGGAGGTGCTGAGGTGAGTCCCCATTTCCACACCCCAGAATGTATCAGGTATCTTTACTGAAACACATGCTGGTGCTTCCCACTGCTCCCAAAACCCGTATCTTTGTTACAAAGCCACTTCATTCCTGTCATTCAGAAGGTTCCCAGAACTGGAGTGGAAACTGCAAGCAAATTCTTACTGAAAGTCCCTTGTGATAATAGTGTGCTGTGGCCCCGAAGGTATGGATGCATGCTACCTCAGGTGGTAGTTCCCAAAAACACACAGTGCGCAGCAGTGGAGTTGGTGGAAGTTTGTGTTATGTGGTCAGACGTGCAGGTTTGTGGGTTAATTGGCTTCGATAAAATTGTAAATTGCCCCTAGTTTCACACAGAGTTGTTAGTCTGTGGAATTCGCTGCCTCAGAGGGCGGTGGAGGCCGGTTCACTGGATACTTTCAAGAGAGAGCTGGATAGGACTCTTAAAAATAGCGGAGTCATGAGGATATGGGGAAAAGGCAGGAACAGGATACTGATTGGGGACGATCAGCCATGATCACATTGAATGGCTCGAAGGGACGAATGGCCTCCTCCTGCACCTATTGTCTATTGTTTATAGTGGGCAGTGCCAGTGAAAACTGTGCCTTTTTAGTGGACTAGTCGAGTTCCTATGGAAGTTGGTGAAATTGGTCATTTCATCTCGTAGAGGGAATTAACTCCAGAGAGTGCGGAACTTTTATTTGAATAGAATGACTCTAGATGGAACAGAAAGTGACTCGGTGGTCAAGAATGTTTAATCATAATCATAAGCATACTTTATTAGCCAAGTATCTTTTTGCAACGTACGATGAATTTCATTTGCCAAACAGTCATACCAATAAAAAGCAACAGAACACACAAAACACATTTTAACACAAACATCCACCACAGCGACTCCTCCACATTCCTCACTATGATGGAAGGCGATAAAAAAGTTCAATCTCTTTGTTCTTCCGCGGTCGGAGGCCTCGTGCCTTCCGGGATGATCTTGGCTCCCGTAGCCGGTGGTCATGCCCTCCTCGTCGGGGTGATCAAGCTCCTGTATGGGGGGGGGGTCTCAGCTCCTCCGCATCGGCCGATCTGACCCCTGGTCAGGGCTTGTCGAAACCTTCTGCGTCATTTGGAGCTTCCCAACATGAAAGAAACCAGAGAACATTAACACTAACTTTTAAAACACACTAAAGATACCAAAGACGAAAAGACAGACAGACTGTTGGCGAGACTGCCATCGTGCAGCTCCCCCTGGTACTATCACAATATTAAAGAGATATTTGGACAGGTGCATGGATAGGACAGGTTTAGAGGGTTATGGGCCAAACACGGCGCAGGTGGGACAAGTGTAGACGGGGCATAAGTTCTAGGAGCAGAATTAGGCCATTCAGCCCATCGTCCATTCCGCCATTCTTACATGGCTGATCTATTTTTTTTCTCTCAACCCCATTCTCCCACCTTCTCCCCATAACCCGTACTAATCAACAATCTGTCAATCTGCGCCTTAAAAAATATCCAATAACTTGGAGATGGGCACGAAAAGCTGGAGTAACTCAGCGCGACAGGCAGCATCTCTGGAGAGAAGGGATGGTTGACGTTTCGGGTCGAGACCCTCCCTTCAGACTGGTTGGGGATTGGGGAAAACATCACGGACTTCTGTGGCATGTTGGTTGGTGTGTGGGCAAGTTATGGATACATTATAGTGATACAGTGTGGAAACAGGCCCTTCAGCCCAACTTGCCTTCACAGAACAACAATGTCCCAGCTACACTAGTCCCACCTGCCTGCGTTTGGTTCATATCTCTCCAAACCTGTCCTATTCATGTACCTGTCGGACTGTTTCTTAAACGATAGGATAGTCCCAGCCTCAACTACCTCCTCTGGCAGCTTGTTCCATACACCCACCACCCTTTGTGTGAAAAAGTTACCCCTCGGATTCCAATCAAATCTTTTCGCCTTCACCTTGAACCTATGTCCTCTGGTTCTCAATTCCCCTACTCTGGGCAAGAGACTCTGTGCATCTACCCAATCTATTCCTCTCATGTTGGGCAGAGTGGTCTATTCCCATGCTCTATAACTCTTAGCCAGCTTCTCCCTGCAGCTGAACCCCACTAATCCAGGCGGCTTTCCAGTAGACCCCGTCTCCTGCCCATTGTTCAGGAAGCTGTGTGGGAGAAATGGAGATGGGAAACTGGATGTCGGGTTCGTTCACTATGTTACATATAAACATAGAAAATAGATGCAAGAGGAGGCCATGCAGCCCTTCGAGCCAACACCGCCGTGGCTGATCGTCCCCAATCAATAACCCGTGCCTGCCCCATATCCACTAGCCCCTAGAGCTCCATCTAACTCTCTCTTAAATCCATCCAGTGACTTGGCCTCCACTGCCCTCTGTGGCAGGGAATTCCACAAATTCACAACTCTGGGTGAAAAAGTTTTTCTCACCTCAGTCTTAAATGGCTTCCCCTTTATTCTAAGACTGTGGTCCCTGGTTCTGGACTTGCCCAACATTGGGAACATTTTTCCTGCATCTAGCTTATCCAGTCCTTTTATAATTTTATATGTTTCTATAAGATCCCCCCTCATCCTTCTAATCTCCAGTGAATACAAGCCTAGTCTTTTCAATCTTTCCTCATATGACAGTCCCACCACCCCAGGGCATTCTTCACACATCAGCTTTCTTCACTGCCTGCTGTACCTGCACACCAACTTTCAGTGACTGGTGTATAAGGACGCTGTTAGACACAAGGACAATGTTGTTGACTATCGCAGGCTGTGGCACAGCAGTAGACCCACTGCCTCACAGCGCCAGAGACCCGGGTTCGATCCCAACTACAGGTACTGTCCGTACAGAGTTTTACGTTCTCCCCGTGACCATTTTACACCCAGACAGTTGTGAATCTGTGGAATTCTCTGCCACAGAAGGCAGTGGATGCCGATTCACTGGATCTTTTCAAGAGAGAGTTAGATTTAGCTCTTGGGGTTACGGAATCAAGGGCCATGGGGAGATAGCAGGAACGGGGCACTGATTTTAGATGATCAGCCATGATTATATCGAATGGCGGTGCTGGCTCGAATGGCCTACTCCTGCACCTTTTATTTTCTATGTTTCTGTGACCGCGTGGGTTTCCTCCGGGTGCTCTGGTTTCCTCTCACGTTCCAAAGAAGTGCGGGTTTGTAGGTTAATTGGCTTCTGCAAACTGCAAATTGCCCCTGGTATGTGTAGGATAGTGCTAGTGTACGGGGTGATCGCTGTCGGGCTCGGACGCGATGGGCCGAAGGGCCTGTTTCTGCGCTGGATCTCTAATGAATGAACCTTTGTGACTCAGCAGAGGAATAAGGCTCTTATTCACCAAAATATATTCTCATGACTAAAAGAGCAAACTCACTTCCTACGTCTTGTGCTTTACAACTCCCTGCACTTTGCCGATTCAGTCAAACGGTCCCGTTTCCTCCTCGTGGTGTGGTTTTCATTTGCGCGTTTTACTGTGTAATTTCTTTAACGTTCTCCTTCCCCTCAGCTGGGAGCGACCGCATGTCATGTACGGCCAGTTACTGGACTGGTTACGTTATTTGGTTGCGTGGCAACCCGTCATCATCGGACTCGTTCAAGGCATCAACTACAGTCTGGGACTGGAATAAATTTGCCCCCCGCACCCCTTAATTTTCATTTTCCCCCTGAGTTTTTACCCTCTCCCCGATTTCTTCCCCCCCCCCCCCCCCCCCCCAATTTCCTGGATTTGACCGATCAGAACGTGTTGTTTAATCTTCGTTAGACAACGCTGGAGCAACCAGGATGAGCGGGACGACACTGCACTGCCACGTGGACATTGGGCTTGAAAGAAGGAGAGGACTGACCTCGCTGACCGCATTATCCCCCCCCCCAAAATCCAAAACAGACGTCAAGATTCACCTTCCGGCGTCTCCCACTTCAGACTGGAGCGGCTTCGTGTCTCTGAACAGCCCCACCGAATGTGCCAGTCCCAACGAGCCACCTGTTTAGAGCACGTCCTGGATGGGCCGAATGGCCTCCCCCCCCCTCCTGTTCCTGACCGGCAGCCACGAGGGGCTGAGCGGCCTGGGCCGACACGCAGGTCATTGTGATGGCGGCGAATCCTGAATCTCGAGCCTGGCAGGTCTGACGGTGTTTTTCAACGACCCAATCGGCCTCCAGACGGGGAAATTGTGTTTAAAAAAAAAAGTTTCTTACAACAAAAATAAATGGTTTCCCAGGGCTGTCCTGGGCTGTGGACAGATTTTAGTTTTGAGGGGAACTCAAATGCTAAGTAGTGATTGGAAATTACCAATAAAGGGGGATTTTTTATCGCAGAGTTAATAGGGACAGGGTGCAGAACATCACCAGGATGGTCTTGAGCATTAGGATGCATGCAACTGGAGATGCTAGTTTACAACAAAAAAAACACAGAATGTTGGAGTAACTCAGCGGGGCAGGCAGCATCTCTGGAGAACATTGATAGACGACGTTTCGGGTCGGGATCCCCCTTCTGACTGAAGAACGGAGTCTGAAGAAAGCTCCCAACTCGAAACGTTGGCTATCCATGTTCTCCACAGATGCTGCCTGACCCGCTGAGTTACTCCAGCACTGTGAAACGTCACCTATCCATGTTCTCCACAGATGCTGCCTGACCCGCTGAGTTACTCCAGCACTTATGTCTACCTGCTTTGTCTACAGTTCCCCTGTCACCAAATTAACACAATTCACATACCTATTAACTCATTATTTGGCCTCACGGTTGTTTACTCTGGCAAGTTCTTATTAAATCTTTCCCTCCCTCGCTTTTAACCTTCGCCCTCTGGATCTTGGTTCCCCAGCTCTGGGTAAAAGACATTGGGCATTCACCCGATCTGTTCCCCTTGTGATCTGCTACACCTCCACAAGATCACCCCTCATGAAGTAGAAACAAGAATCCGCAGATGCTATTTTACACAAAAGGACCAAAGTGCTGGAGTAACTCAGCGGGTCAGGCATTGTCTCTGGAGAACTTGGATTGGTGCCATTTCAGGTCGGGACCCTTCTTCAGACTCAAGAAGACTTGTCCCAATACGTCCCACAGCTGCTGCCTGACCCGCTGAGTTACTCCGGCACTCTGTGAAACGTCACCTATCCATGTTCCCCACAGATGCTGCCATGCTGCCTGACCCGCTGAGTGACTTTGTGTCTGGGGGGGGGGGGGGGGGGAGATCTGGTAACCTCCCCCATGATTTTGAAGGTCTTGTAGTCTGTACTCGGGGCTAGTATCAGAACCAGGGACTGAATGGCCTCCACCATCGGAGAGAGGATTCCCAGTCATCTTGGGGGGGGGGGGGGGGGGGGGGGGGGGGGGGGTCATTGTTATTCCTGAAAATTTGTGTTCTGGGGAGAGGGGGCACTTGGACAAGGGGATGGGGGAGGGGGGGGGGGAGCAGAGAGTAAAACACAAGGGTCAGGGTCCCACAATAAGAAAACCTTCCCAAAGGGTTGAACGGCATCTTTTTTTTATACTACGTGTGAGTGTGTGTATATATATAGAGAGAAAAAAGCTGTATTTTTTACACTCTGATCTTTTGTATTGGATTGCTTGGGGGTTGATGAGCAGTGAGTACACTTGGATGTCATGCCCTCACACCCCCCCGCCCCACCCCCCCCCCCCCCCCCCCCCCCCCACCCCCGACACTAATGTGTAACCACACGTGGTGGTCCCTATCTTCCTTCGGTGAGACCGGGCCCTGGCAGACCCTCTCTCGGTCTGCAGCAGCTTCCATGCTGTGGTTGCCTCCAGGTTTCTGGTGCGAGGAGTGAAAAAAAATGGGCTTGTTTTTGGGGAGGTATGGCGGGTGGAGGTCACGACCATGTCTGGCTAATGGAGGAGAGCCTTGGAGAAAGCAAAGAGCCGCAGGTGCTGGTGTATACCAAAGATGGACTGGACCAAAGTGTTGAAGTAACTCAGCGGGTCAAGCAGCAGGCTTTGGGTAAGGGGGGGGGGCTTTCTTCAGACTTCTGACGAAGGGTCTCGACCCGAAATGTCACCTGTCCTTTTTCTGTCCACAGATGCTGGACAATACTTGATGTCCAATAGGTAGACACAAAGAGCTGGGGAAACTCAGCGGGTGAGGCAGCATCTATGGAGCGAAGGAATTGGCGACCCCGAAACGTCAGCAATTCCTTCTATCCATAGATGCTTAGGGTCTCGGACCGAAACCTCGCCAATTCTTTCTGTCCATAGATGCTGCCTAACCCACTGAGTTACTCCAGTGTCTATCTAAAGGTGATACTGGCTGCCCCCCACCCTCCCCACAGTGCTGGCTTTCACTGCCCTTGAGGTGGCCATATCGGTGATCTCTGGTGCCCTTGAGGTGGCCATATCGGTGATCTCTGGTGCCCTTCCTCTGGGCTGAGAGGAACCTACGAACCTACGACATCCCTCCCACCCTATCCACAGACGTCTCACTTACACGCCCTCGTGTGTGAGTGAGTGTGCAAATTGCTCCTCCTGTGTGTAGGGAGCGGATGCAAAAGAGGAATGGCATGAACGGGCGACCGATGCTCGGCGTGGTGCTGTATTGCTGAGCTAAATCAGCCACGCATGGGGCAACCATAGCGGGGGGGGGGGGGGGGGGGGGGTGACGGGAGAGGTGGCCAGGAATTTTTCTGCAGTTGCCGACTGTCCACCCAGTTGTACGTCAAGGGTGGAAGTATTTGAAGGAAGGAGAGGACTGGCCTCGCTGACCGCTGATCGAATCAATGTTATCATGGCTGATCGTCCACAATCAGTACCCCGTTCCTGCCTTCTCCCCATATCCCCTGACTCCGCTATCTTTAAGAGCCCTATCTAGATGTCTTGAAAGCATCCAGAGAACCGGCCTCCACCGCTCTGTGAGGAAAGATGCCACCAGGCTTATCGGTACAAGGCTCCCCATCCCGTCTTGTCCAGCCCCACATCCTGTCCTTGTTCACTGGTGCTCTTTCACCTGCGATCTTCCAGTCAGGGTTTGTTTGTGAAGATGAAATATATTAGGTTAACGATGGCTACAACACTTGGTGTCCAATAGGTAGACTCAAAATGCTGGAGAAACTCAGCGGGTGAGGCAGCATCTATGGAGGGAAGGAATTGGCGACGTTTCGGGTCAAGACCCGAAACGTCTCCAATTCCTTCCCTCCATAGATGCGTAGGGTCTCGTCCCGAAACCTCACCAATTCCTTCTTGCAATAGGTGCTGCCTCACCCGCTGAGTAACTCCAGCTATTGTGTCAACCTTACTCTGCTCCCCTCTTTGTCTCTCATCCCTCCCCCCCCCCCCCCCCCCCCCCCAGAAGCAGGGTGGAGTGGTCAGTATTACCTCTGCTGCAGTGTTCTGGTTCTGTAAAAGAAACTCTGGTGCAATTCATATCAATAAATAATGTAGATGTAGTTCCATGCCTCGTGTGTGCATCAAATCGAAAAGACGGCGAGCTCACGAGAGGAATGTGCGGCAGAGGTTCACCTGCACCTCCTCCAACCTCATCTATTGCATCCGCTGCTCTAGGTGTCAGCAAGGTGTTGGTTGAGACCAGGCGCAGGCTTGGCGATCGCTTCGCCCAACACCTCCGCTCAGTTCGCAATAACCAACCTGATCTCCCGGTGGCCCAGCGCTTCAACTCCCCCTCCCATTCCGAATCCGATCTTTCTGTCCTGGGCCTCCTCCAGGGCCAGAGTGAGTCCCACCGTAAATTGGAGGAGCAGCGCCTCATATTTCGCTTGGGTAGTTTACACCCCAGCGGTATGAACATTGACTTCTCCAATTTCAGGTAGTCCTTGCTTTCTTCCTCCTCCCCCTCCCCTTCCCAACTCTCCCACAGCCCACTGTCTCCGCCTCGTCCTTTCTTCCCGCCCCCCCCTCCCCCACATCAGTCTGAAGAAGGGTCTCGACCCGAAACGTCATCCATTCTTTCGCTCCAAAGATGCTGCCTCACCCGCTGAGTTTCTCCAGCATTTTGTGTCTACCTTTGATTTTTTCCAGCATCTGCAGTTCTTTCTTAACCACTCATTCCTGGGATCAGATACAGCAGACGGTGAAGAAAGCAAATGTCATGTTGGCCTTCATAACGAGAGGAGCTAGGTATAGTGAGACCACACCTGGAGTATTGTGTGCAGTTTTGCTCCCTTAATTTGAGGAAGGACATTCTTGCTATTGAGGGAGTACAACGTAGATTTACAAGGTTAATTCCCAGGATGGCGGGACTGTCATATGCTGAGAGAATGGAACGACTGGGCTTGTATAGTCTGGAGTTTAGAACGATGAGAGGGAGTCTTATTGAAACATATAAGATTATTAAGGATTTGGACACGCTAGAGGCAGGAAACATGTCCCGATGTTGGGGGAATCCAGAACCAGGGGCCACAGTTTAGGAATAAGGGGAAAGCCATTTAGAATGGAGGCGAGGAAACACTTTTTCTCACAGTGTGGAATTCTTTGTCTCAGAGGGCGGTGGAGGTCGGTTCTCTGGATACTTTCAAGAAAGAGCTAGATAGGGCTCTTGAAGGAGTCAGGGGACATGGGGAGGAGGCAGGAACGGGGTACTGATTGGGGATGATCAAATTGAATGGCGGTGCTGGCCTGCACGTCTGAATGGCCTATTCCTGCACTTATTGTCTTGTCATTCTCGTATAATCTCTGTACGTACAATGAGTCATTGGCTGGTGTCCAAATCCTGATGACGCCGTCATATGGGTCAGATGGATATGGGTCAGATGCAGTTGTATAGGGCTCTGGTGAGACCACATCTGGAGTATTGTGCACTGTTTTGGTTTCCTAATTGAGGAAGGACATCCTTGCGATTGAGGCAGTGCAACGTAGGTTCGCGAGATTGATCCCTGGGATGGCGGGACTGTCATATGAGGAAAGATTGAAAAAACAAGGCTTGTATTCACTGGAGTTTAGAAGAATGAGGGGGGATCTTATAGAAACATGTACAATTATAAAAGGACTGGACAAGCTAGATGCAGGAAAAATATTCCCAATGTTGGGCGAGTCCAGAACCAGGGGCCACAGTCTTAGAATAAAGGGGAAGCCATTTAAGACTGAGGTGAGAAAAAACTTTTTCACCCAGAGTTGTGAATTTGTGGAATTCCCTGCCACAGAGGGCAGTGGAGGCCAAGTCACTGGATGGATTTAAGAGAGAGTTAGATAGAGCTCTAGGGAGTCAAGGGATATGGGGAGACGGCAGGCACGGGTTATTGATAGGGGACGATCAGCCACGATCACAATGAATGGCGGTGCTGGCTCGAAGAGCCGAATAGCCTCCTCCTGCAGCTATTTACTATATTTCTATGGACAACCTAGGTCAAGTCACACTGGGATGAGTATTACACCATTTCCTAAGAACCCTCGCTGCGGTCGAGCTTGTGGTTCCGCAGTTCAGCAGCTGCTGCTATTTATAGTGGATTATGATCCATGGCTTGTGGATTGGAAGAGTCGTATAGCGTGGAGACAACAGGCCCTTTGGCCCAACCCGTCCATGCCGGCCAAGGCCATTTCATGTGATATAGGATTGGATTAGGCCATTCTGCCCATCTAGTCTACTCCGCCATCGAATCATGGCTGATCTATCGAAGGTAGACAAAAAGCTGGGGAAACTCAGCGGGTGAGGCAGCATCTTCGAAGGGTCTCGACCCGAAACGTCAGCCATTCCTTCGCTCCATAGATGCTGCCTCGCCTGCTGAGTTTCTCGAAGAAGGGTCTCGACCCGAAACGTCACCCATTCCTTCGCTCCATAGATGCTGCCTCACCCGCTGCGTTTCCCCAGCTTTTTGTCTACCTTCGATTTTTCCAGCATCTGCAGTTCCTTCTTAAACATGGCTGATCTATCTCTCCCTCCCAACCCCATTCTCCTGCCTTCTCCCCATAACCCCTGACACCCATACTAATCAGGAATCTATCTATCTCTGCCTTAAAAATATCCACTGACTTGTCCTCCACAGTCTTCTGTGGCAAAGAATTCCACAGATTCACGGCCCTAGTTAAAGAAATTTCTCCTCATCCCCTGCCTAAAAGAATGTCCTTTAATTCTGTGGCTATGACCTCTAGTCCTAGACTCACGATGCCCCATCTGTGGCCAGGGTGGTGTGGGTCAAACACCCAGGGAAACAGGCCCTTCAGTCCAACTACCCAACCTCCAACATGTCAAGAGTCAAGAGTGTCACGGATGGGACAATGAAATTCTTACTTGCTGCAGCACAACAGAATATGTGAACATAGTACATAACAGGAAAAAAAGAAAAAGTTCAATAAATAACAAATACATTGCAAATAAGTAATAATATAGTATCTTGCAGTTCAGAGCTCAGAGCTTATTCGTTTAAGAAGGAACTGCAGATGCTGGAAAATAGAAGGTAGACAAAAATGCTAGAGGAACTCAGCGGGTGAGGCAGCATCCAAGGAGCGAAGGAAATAGGCGACGTTTTGGGTCGAGACCCTTCTTCAGTCTGTTGTGGGGGTGGGGGGGTGGGAAGAAGAAAGAAAGAGGCGGAGACAATGGGCTGTGGGAGAGCTGGGAAGGGGAGGGGAAGGATGGAGAAAGCAAGGACTACCTGAAATTGGAGGAGCCAATGTTCATACCGCTGGGGTGTAAACTGCCCAAGCGGAATATGAGGTGCTGCTCCTCCATTTATTAAAAATAAAGAGCTTATTCGTTGTTGTGTTTAATAGCCTGATGGGCTGGACGGGGCAGTGTCCACCATTCTCTGGACCTCCATCGTTCCTGGGCGTTCGAGTTGCCGAACCAGTCTACCTTACACCTGTAGACGTCCCATTGAATTTTCAGCGGTACGCTGGATGTCCTCCATCTTCTATGGAGGCAGAGGCGTTGAAGGGCTTTCTTTATTATTGCATCTATGTGCCGGCTCCAGGACAGATCTTCAGAGATATGCACGCCCACGAAATTGCAGCTGTTAACTTCATAAGTGACAGGAGCACTTACTCCACCATTCAATTATGGCTGATCGCTCTCAACCCCATTCTCCTGCCTTCTCCCCATAACCTCTGACACCCGTACTAATCTATCAATCGCCTTAAAAATATCCATCGACTTGGCCTCCACAGCCTTCTGTGGCAATGAATTCCACAGATTCACCACCCTCTGACTGAAGAAATTCCTCCTCACCTCCTTTCTAAAGGGACGTCCTTTAATTCTAGACTCTCCCACTCCACATCCTCATAGAAACATCCTCTCCACATCCACTCTATCCAAGGCTTTCACTATTCGGGAAGTTTCAATGAGGTACCCCCCTCATCCTTTTAAACTCCAGCGAGTACAGGCACAGTGCCGACAGACTCTCCTCTGGTTAAAGGAGACATGCAGAGGGCCTTGCTGGGAGCAGGTCCAGCAAAATGCGGCATCACCTCAAGCGTGGCTGCAATGCAGGATTTCCTGCATGATCAACAATGCTAACGGCATGCAATGGAGTCTATTGAATAGACAGATATCCTCACCTTCTCCATCATGGTCTGGTTTGGCTCAGCCACCAAGCACAACATTCGAAGGCTGCAGTGGATCATCCGATCAGCTGAGAAGGTTATTGGCTGCAACCTTTCCTCCATTGATGAACTGTACACTGCAAGGGCCAGGAAGCGAGCGGGCAAGATCATCTCTGACCCCTCTCAACCTGGCCACAAACTCTTAGAATCACTTCCCTCTGGAAGGCGACTCCGGACTGTCAAAGCTGCCACAGCCAGACATAAAAACAGCTTTTTTCCCACGAGTAGTAGCTCTGCTCACTAACCAAAAATCTGTAGCCCCCTTTTGCTCTGATATTTTATTTCATTCACATGTTTGATCGATAATGTTTTATTATTAATGTTTAATGTTTTATGTGTCGTTCCTAACTGTCACTGTATGTCATGTTGTCACTTGCGGGCGGAGCACCAAGGCAAATTCCTTGTATGTGAATACTTGGCCAATAAACTTATTCATTCATTCTTTCATTCAAATATTCAACTCCTTCAGGTCAACAGGCCAGACCAGTCTGCTATCCCACCCACACAAGGTCATAGAGTCGTCCAGCACGGAAACAGGCCTTTTGGCCCCACTTGCCCACACTGGCCAATATTTCCCAGCTACACTAGTCCCACCACCGGTCCATACCCCTCCAAACCTGTCCTATCTATGTACCTGTCCAAATGTTTCTTAAACATTGCGAAATTACCCAGCCTCAGCTACCTTGTTTGGTAGCTCGTTCCATACACCCAGCACCCTCTGTGTAAAAAATGTTTCCCCACAGATTCTTGTTAAATTCTGCCCCCCCCCCACCACCTTACCACCTTAAACCTCTGGTTCTGGAGGCACAACCGATGGTTCCGGCTTGTGGACACTCAGACTATCAGTCTGACAATATTCCACACTGCAGTAGCTGTTGGTGGAGGCAGATAGGATAGGTACGTGGAAATGCACGGAACACTGGGATATGGAAATTGGGCACGCAGAGGGCATTATTTTATCTTGTCACCATATTCTGCACGGACATTGTCAGCTGAAGTCCATAACTTTGCTAACATTTATTTCAAGGGGGCTTGTATATAAAAACAGGGATGTAACGCTGAGGCTCTATAAGGCGCTGGTCAGGCCGTGTATGGAGTATTGTGAGCAGTTTTGGGCTCCGTATCTGAGGAAGGATGTGCCGGCTCTGGAGAGGGTCCAGAGGAGGTTTACGAGAACGATCCCAGGAATGAGTGGGTTAGCATATGATGAGCGTTTGTCGGCACTGGGCCTGTACTCGCTGGAGTTTAGAAGAATGAGGGGGGGACCTCATTGAAACTTACAGAATAGTGAAAGGCCTGGATAGAGTGGATGTGGAGAGGATGTTTCCACTAGTGGGAGCAAAGATGCAAGAGCAAGAGCAAGATGGTCCACTCGGCGAAAAAGCTGTAGTAAGTCATTTTTTAGCGCCATCTTAGGAATCGGCTTCCGTCATGGCGTCCACATCTACCAGCGTAGCATGTTGTTCTGCTATAAATTGCTCGAATCGCCAATGTAGGTGACCTGACCTGTCTTTCTTCAGGTTCCCCACTAAAGTGGGAGAGTTTAGGACCAGAGGGCACAGCCTCAGAATTAAACGTTCTTTTAGAAAGGAGATGAGGAGGAACTTCTTTAGTCAGAGGGATTTTTAGGTTAATTGGCCCCTCTGTAAATTGCTCCCAGCTGTGTTGGGGGTGTATGGGAAAGTGGAATAACATAGATCTTAGTGTGAACGGGTGATCGCTGGTCAGTGTGGACTCGGTGGGCCGAAGGGCCTGTTTCCGTGCTGTATCTCGAAACCATAACCGAAAATACTGTGCTCCAGCCAACGAAGACAAACACGTTTTCACATCCGCAAAGAAGGAAAGACCAGGACTTCCACAAGCAATGACGGGCTGTCTGCCATTGCCTTAATCCACATTCACTATGACTTTGCCCATAACCTGGACAAAGTCGTGACTAGGTTTGCGCAGTTACATTCTTGGAAAATGGAACTGGAAAACAAGATTTAGGGCAAAATGGCAATATATGCAGGCGTGGCACGAGTGTCCATCGCCTGCATCACTACACCAGGACTTCCATGAGCAATGACAGGCTGTCTGCACTCGCCTTAATGCACATTCACCATGACTTTGCCCATGACTTGGTTTGTACAGTTACTTTCTTGGAAAACGGAACTATTTCATGTTGAGGTTGATGTGATGTGAAGTTGTTAGGTCAGGAGGGCCATTAAAGGTGCACTACACACACTAACACAGTCTAACAGTAACAGGCAATCAAATCAACACACAAAACATTTTCTAAAAAAAAGTTTTCTTTACTGCAAAAACTTACAGTATTTTTTTTGCAGTTTTTGCATGCTCCATTATAACATTTAACATAACATTTTATAACAGTACAACTTGATTATTAAAACAAGGACAACAATTCTTAATTTTTAAAAAATTGTATACAACAATGACCCCAATCATCCCATTCCACCCACTCATTACTCTTGACTCAACCCAAATTATTTCTGAAATATTGGTCATAAATCTGGTGCAAAAGGCTCCAGAATAGGGCTCAGAATACACCAGAGAGCATCTAAAACCCTGGAGCTATCAGGGCCCTTAAGCGGGCCCTGGAACCCGGACGTGAGGGGCTTCACGCTTGTGATGTGCGCTGCGTGCACATTATTTCACATAAAATTTTGGCAATCCTGTCATGCCACCCCCCCTTTTTAAAAAGCTTTGTACGGATTGCTTATTATGTATCTGTACACTGTAAATGGCTCGATTGTCATCATGTGTTGTCTTTCCGCTGACTGGTTAGCACGCAACAAAAGCTTTTCACTGTTCCTTGAAACACATGACTATAAACCAAACAAACTAACTATATGTTACAAACTTCTCTCAGGTCTCCCCTCAACCTCCGACGTTCCGGAGAAAACGATCCATGTCTGTCCAGCCTCTCCCTGCAGCTGAAACCCTCTAATCCCGGCATCGTTCTGGTAAACCTCCTCTGCACCGCCTCCAAAGTCCCCACATGCTTCCTGTAATGGGGGCGACCAGAACAGCCTGCGACACTCCAGATGAGACAAACACAATAATTCCCTGGCCTCTTCCCAAAAACTTAATCTCCCCCCACCCATCAAAAAATTGATATTTATATCAGAAGAAGGAAAGGAAAGATACAATATTTTCTAGTAACCAGAAAAGGAACTGTACAGAGTTTACAGGAAGAACATTTGTTTGTGTAGCAACCTTTATCACCATTTTCCCTTTTGTGTTTCTGTTTATATTTTGGGAGTTTTGCCTTTTTTTTTGCTGAAGGCTTGCGGGGAGATGTGTGCGTCAGGGCCTGTCCCACTGAGGCGACTACAGGCGACTAGGCTGGTGCCACATGGTCGCCGAGTTACCGCCTGTATGGTCGTGAGTCGTCACTCTCCTCAGTCGCCCAAAGAGTCGTAGCGTCTTTCTGGTCGCAGCTGCCTTTCCAGGACAAGGGGTCACTGCTTAAGGATAAGGGGGTCACACAGTGGTGAGTCTCTGGAACTCTCTGCCACAGAGGGTAGTTGAGGCCAGTTCATTGGCTATATTTAAGAGTGAGTTAGATGTGGCCCTTGTGGCTAAGGGGATCAGACAGTACGGGATACTGAGTTGGATGATCAGCCATGATCATATTGAATGGCGGTGCAGGCTCGAAGGGCTGAATGGCCTACTCCTGCACCTAATTTCTATGTTTCTATGTTTCTATGTTTCAACATGTTGGAACATTTTCGGAGACAGTCGGCGGCAGTGGGTTTGACGCCAATGAGCGTAGCTTGACTTCTCCTGACGTAGGTGATGTCGTAGTTGTCGCCAGGTTAACGTAGGTTGTCGCCACGTTACTACGTTACTGTCATAGGGTCATAGATGTGAGGCAGTGTGGAAACAGGCCCTTCGGCCCAACTTGCCCACACCGCCCAACATGTCCCAGCTACACTAGTCCCACCTGCCTGCGTTTGGTCCATATCCCTCCAAACCTGTTCTATCCACGAACCTGTCTAACTGATTCTTAAACGGTTGGGACAGTCCCAGCCTCAACTACCTCCTCTGGCATCTTGTACCATTAACCCACCACCCTCTGTGTGAAAAGGTTACCCCTCAGGTTCTCTCAGGACCAGAGGACACAGGTTCAAGGTGAAGGAGAAAAGATTTAATAGGAATCTGAGAATCTGAGGTAACTTTTTCTCACAAGACTGGGATATTCCCAACATTGGGACTATCGCGACATTTAAGAAACAGTTAGACAGGTTCAAGGAGAGGACAGGTTTGGAGGGATATGGACAAAACACAGGCAGGTGGGGCTAGTGTAGCTGGGACATGTTGGCCAGTGTGGGCAAGTTGGGCCTGTTTCCACACTGTATCACTCTAAGATTTGATCACTCTATGACTCTCTTCCATTTACATTTTTTCCCCTTCAGCTTAAACCCATGTCCTCTGCTCCTCGATTTGCTTACTCTGGGCAAGAGACTCTGTGCGTCTACCTGATTTAATCCTCCCATGAGTAATTTCTGCAGAGACTCTCACTGACACTGGCGTTGGACGTCACACTTACGGATGGCACAGTGGCACAGGTGATAGATATCTCACAGCTCCAGCGACCCGGGTTCGACCCTGGCCTCGGGTGCTGTCTGTGTGTGGAGTTTGCACGTTCTCCCACTGACCACGTGGGTTTTCTCCGGGTGCTCCGGTTTCCCCCCCACATCGCAAAGACGGGCGGGTTTGGACGTCAATTGGCTTCTGTAAATTGCCCCTAATATGTAAGGAGTGGATGAGAAAGTGGGATAACATCAAGCTGGTGTTAATGGGCGATCAGTGGTCGGCGTGGAGTGGATGGGCCGAAGGGCCTGTTTCCGTGCTGTATCTTTCGAATCAATCAGTAATAGAGTGATACAGTGTGTAAACAGGCCCTTCGGCCCAACTTGCCCACACCGGCCAATACATCACATCCACACTAGTCCCATCTGCCCGCGTTTGGCCCACATCCCTCTAAACGTTTCCTGTCCATGCACCTGTACAAATGCCCTTTAATTATTGTTATTGTCTCAGCCTCAACTACCTCCTCCAGCAGCTCGTTCCATACACCCACCATCCTCTGTGTGAAAAACGTTGCCCCTTAGTTTCCTTTAAATCTCTCACTTCTCAACTTAAACTGTGCTCATTAGTTGTTACATAGAAACATAGAAAATAGGTGCAGGAGGAGGCCATTCGGCCCTTCGAGCCAGCACCGCCATTCATTGTGATCATGGCTGATCGTCCCCTATCACTAACCCGTGCCTGCCTTCTCCCCATATCCCTTGACTCCACTAGCCCCTAGAGCTCTATCTAACTCTCTCTTAAATCCATCCAGTGATTTGGCCTCCACTGCCCTCTGTGGCAGGGAATTCCACAAATTCACAACTCTCTGGGTGAAAACGTTTTTTCTCACCTCAGTCTTAAATGACCTCCCCTTTATTCTAAGACTGCGGCCCCTGGTTCTGGACTCGCCCAACATTGGGAAATTTTTTCCTGCATCTAGCTTGTCCAGTCCTTTTATAATTTTATATGTTGAAACTCAACACAATACTCTAAACGTTGCCTCACCAACGCCCTGTACAGCTGCAAGATCATTTCTTAACTTCTATACTCAATACTCTGACTGTTGGTCAATGTGTCGAAAGCCTTCCTGACCACCTTATCTACTTGTGACGCCACCTTCAAGGAACTGTGCACCTGCACTCCTAGATCCCTCTGCTCTACAATGGTCAAGATGGTACAAAAGTGGCTGGTTTTACAGAGTGACAATGGTTGTGAAAAATTGCAGCAGGATCTTGATCGATTGGCCAGGTGGACTGTGGAATGGTTAATGGAACCATTCTCGCAGTTACTCCGGCATTTTGTGCCGATCTTTGGTGTAAACCAGCATCTGCAGTTCCTTCCCAAACTAAACTAGATTAAAATAGATTAAAATAGATAAACTCTAAATTTGAGGAAGGACATTCTTGCTATTGAGGGATTGAAGCGTAGGTTCACCAGGTTAATTCCCGGGATGGCGGGACTGTCATATGCTGAGAGAATGGAGCGTCTGGGCTTGTACACTCTGGAGTTTAGAAGGATGAAAGGATATCTTATTGAAACATATGAGATTATTAAGGGACTGGACACGCTAGAGGCAGGAAACATGTTCCCGACGTTGGGGGAGTCCATAACCAGGGGCCACAGTATAAGAATAAGGGGTAAGCCATTTAGAACAGAGACGAGGAAACACCTTTTCACACAGAGAGTTGAGAGTCTGTGGAATTCTCTGCCTCAGAGGACGGTGGAGGCCGGTTCTCTGGATACTTTCAAGAGAGAGCTAGATAGGGCTCTTAAAGATAGTGGAGTCAGGGGATATGGGGAGTAGGCAGGAACGGGGTACTGATTGGGGATGATCAGCCGTGATCACAGTGAATGGTGGAGCAGACTCGGTGGGCCGAATGGCCTATTTCTGCTCCTCCATCATATGGTGTAAGGGCATAGCACAAGTCATAAGGGAGAGAAAAAGCCCTTGTCATTCTCCTTTTATGGCCTTGCCAGAAATAAAAATCTTTATCATTGCTGCAAGCTTGCCCTGAAGAGTTTCTTGAGACAGTACATTACCCACGTCACATTCCACTCTCCCAGGGCACAGGACCTTCAGTTCAGTTTATCGTTACGTGTACCGAGGTACAGTGAAAAGCTTTTGTTGCACGCTATCCAGTCAGCGGAAAGACAATACGTAGAAACATAGAAACGTAGAAATTAGGTGCAGGAGTAGGCCATTCAGCCCTTCGAGCCTGCACCGCCATTCAATATGATCATGGCTGATCATCCAACTCGGTATCCTGTACCTGGCTTCTCTCCATACCCCCTGATCCCTTCAGCCACAAGGGCCACATCTAACTCCCTCTTAAATATATCCAATGAACTGGCCTCAACTACCTTCTGTGGCAGAGAATTCCACAGACTCACCACTCTCTGTGTGAAAAACAATTTTCTCATCTCGGTCCTAAAAGACTTCCCCCTTATCCTTAAACTGTGACCCCTTGTCCTGGACTTCGCCAACATCGGGAACAATCTTCCTGCATCTAGCCTGTCCAACCCCTTAAGAATTTTGTAAGGCTCTATGAGATCACCCCTCAATCTTTTAAATTCCAGCGAGTACAAGCCGAGTCTATCCAGTCTTTCCTCATATGGAAGTCGTGCCATCCCAGGAATCTGTCTGGTGAACCTTCACTGTACTCCCTCTATGGCAAGAATGTCTTTCCTCAGATTAGGAGACCAAAACTGTACGCAATACTCCAGGTGTGGCCTCACCAAGACCCTGTACAACTGCAGTAGAACCTCCCTGCTCTTGTACTCAAATCCTTTTGCTATGAATGCCAACATACCGTTCGCTTTCTATTGATTACAATTGATTACAATCAAGTCGTCCGCAGTGTACAGATACAGGATAAAGGGAAGGGTACACAAAAAGCTGGAGAAACTCAGCGGGTGCAGCAGCATCTAAGGAGCGAAGGAGATAGGCGACGTTTCGGGTCGAGACCCTTCTTCAGACTGGTCAGGGATCAGGGAAACGAGAGATATAGACGGTGATGTGAGAGATAAAGAACAATGAATGAAAGATATGCAAAAAAGTATCGATGATAAAGGGAACAAGCCATTGTAAGCTGTTTGTGGTGTGAAAATGAGAAGCTAGTGCGACTAGGGTGGGGGAGGGGGATAGTGATAGAGGGAATGCCAGGGCCCGAGGGCTGAGGGAGAGGTGGGAGGGGGAGGAGACAGCAGGGGTTAACAGAATTGAGAAAATTCAATGTTCAAGCCCAAAGGATGCAAACTCCCCAAGCGGAATATGAGGTGCTGTTCCTCCAATATGCGATGTTGCTCTTCCCTCCCCTCCCGCTCTACTCCTGGTCCTTGATTATGCTGCTGGCCTTAACCTGGTGACAACTACGACAGCATCCACGTCAGGAGAAGTCAAGCTATGCTCATTGACATCAAAGTCAAGTCAAGTCAAGAGAGTTTTATTGTCATGTGTCCCAGATAGGACAATGACATTCTTGCTTGTTGCAGCACAACAGAGTATTGTAAGCATAAATACAGGACAGTTCAGTGTGTCTCTATAGCATAGACCATATATATACACATAAATAAACAGATAAAGTGCAATAGGCTGTTATAGTTCAGAGTCTGTTTGATGTTGAGTTTAATAGCCTGATGGCTGTGGGGAAGAAGCTGTTCCTGAACCTGGATGTTGCAGATTTCAGGCTCCTGTACCTTCTACCTGAAGGCAGCAGGGAGATGAGTGTGTGGCCAGGATGGTGTGGGTCCTTGATGATGCTGCCAGCCTTTTTGAGGCAGCGACTGCAATAAATCCCATCGATGGTGGTGGGGAGGTCAGTGCCGATGATGGACTGGGCAGTGGTCACAACTTTCTGCATTCTTGTCCGCTCCTAGATGCTCAAGTTGCCGAAACAAGCCACGATGCAACCAGTCAGAATGCTCTCTACTGTGCACCTGTAGAAGTTCGAGACAGTCCTCCTTGACAGACCGACTCTCCGTAATCTTCTCAGGAATTAGAGGCGCTGATGTACTTTCTTTATAATTGCATCAGTGTGCTGGGACCCGGAAAGGTCTTAGGAAATATGCACGCCCAGGAATTTGAAGTTCTTGATCCTTTCCACCATCGTCACGTTGATATAAACGGGACTGTGGGTCCTCATCCGTTCCTTTCCAAAGTCCACAGTCGGCTCCTTGGTTTTGCTGGCGTTGAGAGCCAGGTTATTGTGCTGCCGTTGTTTCTTAAGCGTTGCCATGGTCCCTGCCGTAAATTGGAGGAGCAGCACCTCATATTTCGCTTGGGCAGTTTACACCCCAGCGGTGTGAACATTGACTTCTCCAATTTCAGGTAGTCCTTGCTTTCTCCCTCCTTCCCCTCCCCTTCCCAGCTCTCCCACAGCCCACTGTCTCCGCCTCTTCCTTTCTTCTTCCCGCCCCCCCCCACCCCCACATCAATCTGAAGAAGGGTCTCGACCCGAAACGTCACCCATTCCTTCACCCGCTGAGTTTCTCCAGCATTTTTGTCTACCTTTGATTTTTCCAGCATCTGCAGTTCCTTTTTAATCGTTCTGGTGAACCTCCTCTGCACCGTCTCCAAAGCCCCCACATCTTTCCTGTAATGGGGGCGACCAGAACTGGATGCAATACTTCAAACGCGGCCCGACAAAAGTTTTCATCCCCCCCCCGAGTTCCGGCTTCCTCCCAAAAACATCATCTCCCTCCTCAAAAAAATAGATTCCTATTAAATCTTTCCCCTCTCAACTCCAACCCATGTCCTCTGGTTCTTGATTCCCCTACATTCAGTAAAATACTCTGTGTGTCTGCCCTATCTATTATGCTCATGATTGTGTAACATAGACATGGAAACATAGACAATAGGTGCAGGAGGACGACAGTTGGCCCTTCGAGCCTGCACCGCCATTCATTGTGATCATGGCTGATCGTCCCCTATCGATAACCCGTACCTGCCTTCTCCCCATACCCCTTGGCTCCACTAGCCCCTAGTGTACACCTCTGTAAGATCACCCCCTCATCCTCCTGAGCTCCAAGGAATAAAGTCCCAGCCTGCCCCAACCTCTCCCTGCAGCTCAGACCCCCGAGTCCTGGCAACATCCTCGTGAATCTTCTCTCCGTCCTTTCCAGTTTCACGACATTCTTCCTTTAGCAGGGTAACCAAACCTCAACGTTGCCTCACCAACACCTGCAAGATCACTTCTCAACTTCTATACTCAATACTCTGACTGTTGGTCAATGTGTCGAAAGCCTTCCTGACCACCTTATCTACTTGTGATGCCACCTTCAAGGAACTGTGCACCTGCACTCCTAGATCCCTCTGCTCTACAAGGGTCAAGATGGTACAAAAGTGGCTGGTTTTACAGATAGTGACAATGGTTGTGAAAAATTGCAGCAGGATCTTGATCGATTGGCCAGGTGGACTGTGGAATGGTTAATGGAACCATTCTCGCAGTTACTCCGGCATTTTGTGCCGATCTTTGGTGTAAACCAGCATCTGCAGTTCCTTCCCAAACTAAACTAGATTAAACTAGATAAACTAAATTTGAGGAAGGACATTCTTACTATTGAGGGAGTGCAGCGTAGGTTCACAAGGTTAATTCCCGGGATGGCGGGACTGTCATATGTTGAGAGAATGGAGCGGCTGGGCTTGTACACTCTTATTGAAACATTTAAGATTATTAAGGGACAGGACACGCTAGAGGTAGGAAACATGTTTCCGATGTTGGGGGAGTCCAGAACCAGGGGCCATAGTTTAAGAATAAGTAGTCAGCCATTTAGAACGGAGACGAGGAAACACTTTTTCACACAGAGTTGTGAGTCTGTGGAATTCTCTGCCTCAGAGGGCGGTGGAGGCCGGCTTCTCTGGATACTTTAAAGAGAGAGCTAGGTAGGGCTCTTAAAGATAGCGGAGTCAGGGGATATGGGGAGAAGGCAGGAACGGGGTACTGATTGTGGATGATCAGCCATGATCACAGTGAATGGCAGAGCAGGCTCGATGGGCCGAATGGCCTACTTCTGCTCATCCATCATATGGTGTTAGGGCACAGCACTAGTCATAAGGGAGAGGTTGGTTCCAGGGAAAAAAAGTCCTTGTCTGCCTTCTTTAATGGCCTTGCCAGAAATAAAAATCTTTATCCTTGTCAGAACTGAACGAAGAGGAGGACACAAATGCAGGCTCAGACATAGGGCAGATCCGTATTCAGAGTTTAATCGGTCCAAGTCGGTACACAGGTAAGCAAACACTGAAGCAACAGTAATCTAGGAGCAGGCAAAAACAGCGGTCGAAAAACAGGCCCTGGTCGAGTACACACAGTCACAATATTTCTAGAGCTGGAACGAGGTGATACCAGGTCGCATACACGTCTGAAGAAGGGTCTCAACCCGAAACGTCACCTATCTCCTTCGCTCCTTAGATGCTGCTGCACCCGCTGAGTTTCTCCAGCTTTTTTTGTGTACCCTAGCATACACAACGAACTGGCAAAGAAACCTAAAACACAAAGGCTTAAATACAGACTTAACAGGGGATAACGAGACCCAGGTGAAACACATCAGGGCGGGGTCAACAATCACATGAGGGTAAACGACCCGACAGGAAATGGCACCTGAAACAAGAGGAGATGTGAGTCACCAAAATAAAACAAGAATGCAAACTCAAATACTCAAAACCAATAAGGAACAGAAACTAGATTAAACGCTAGACCTGACAATCCTTGCTGCAAGTTCTCCCTGTAGTTTAGCCGCGTCACATTCCACTCTCCCAGGGCAGAAGACCTTCAGTTCAGTTTATTGTCACGTGTACCGAGGTACAGTGAAAAGCTTGTGTTGCGCGGCAACCAGTCAGCGGAAAGACAACACGTGATTACAGCCGAGCCGCCCGCAGTTTAAAAAAAATTTTTTTTTAAAAAATATTTCAAAATATACTTTATTCGAATGATAAATATATACAATACATTAACCTTGCGGAAAATCCATCTGACATTTTCGGATGCTGTACAATAGATCAATACAGTTTAGACATTTTCTTTTTCCCAAGTTTCCACAAATCAGTCCCCCACTCATGCCACAGTGGCGTGGGATACCTTCCCTTATATTGAGGGGCGTCTCCACAATACTGTACCCCCCATGTCCAGCAGCGGAAGGGCCTTAGACTGTGGCCCTCCCCCAAGTCGAGCCGCCCGCAGTGTACAGATACAGGATAAGGGGAATAACGTTTAGCGCAAGGTAAAGCCAGCAAAGTCCGATCAAGGATAGTCCGAGGGTTCACCAATGAGGTAGATAGATGCTGTGAAAAAGTAGAGGATGAGAAGGAGTTTCTTCCCAGAGGCCATTGGAACTGCAAACTCACCAGCGTCTAACTTTACTGTACCCATTTACTGTTGTGTGGCCTCTTTTTAAAATTGCTGTTTTTTTTTTTTTTTTCCCTCCCACAAATATGTAATATGTAAATATGTGATTCTGTTCCATTCTGTTTTGTAGTTTGTTTGCACAATCCACGAGCATTGCCACTTTTCATTTCACTGCACATCTCATGTGTGTCTGTGTCAAATAAACCTGACTTGAATTGACTTCAGCACTGCCCTCCGGTTGTGGTAGGACGGTTCAGTTGCCTGGTAACAGCCGGGAAGAAACTGTCCCTGAATCTGGAGGTGTGTGTGCGTTCGTTTTCACACTTCTGTACCTCTTGCCCGATGGGAGAGGGGAGAAGAGGGAGTGACCGGGGGGGGGGGGGGTGAGACAGGTCCGTGATGATGCTGCTGGCCTTAACCTGGCGACAACTACGAAAGCACCTGCGTCAGGAGAAGTCAATCTGCGCTCATTGGCATCAAAGTCAGTTTATGGTCATGTGTCCCAGATAGGACAATGGCATTCTTGCTAGCTGCAGCACAGTCCACAATCAGTTCCTTGGTGTTGCTGGTGTTGAGGGCCAGGTTATTGTGCTGGCACCATTTGGTCAACGGGTCGATCTCACTTCTATATTCTGACTCGTCCCCATCAGTGATACGTCCCACTACAGTGGTGTCGTTGGCGAACCTGATGACGGAGTTCGCACTATGACGTCACGGCTACGCAGTCATGAGTATACAGTGAGTACAGCAGGGGGCTGAGCACGTAGCCTTGAGGTGCCCCCATGCTGATTGTTATCGAGGCTGACACATTTCCGCCAATACGAATAGACTGTGGTCTGTGAATGAGGAAGTTGAGGATCCAATTGCAGAGGGATGCGCAGAGACCCAGATCTGAGAGCTTGGTAACCAGCTTGGAGGGGATGATGGTGTTTAAATGCCGAGCTGTAATCGATGAAAAACAGCCTGATTGATATATGAGTCACCGACTGTCTCAGAAAATGTTGAAAATCCAGCGGCGACCAGATAGACGTTATGACTCTTTGGGCGACTGAGGAGAGAGACGACTCACGACCATACAGGCTGCACCCCGGTGACCATGTGGCCACAGCCTAGTCACCTGTAGTCGCCACAGTGGGACAGGCCCTGACGCACACATCTCCGCCCGTAAGCCTGCAGTAAATAAAACGCAATACTCCCAAAAGATAAACAGAAACACAAAGGGGAAATTTGTGATAAAAGTTGCTACACAAACAGATGTTCTTCCTGTAAACTCTGTACAGTTCCTGGTTACTGTTTTCTGATTACTGGAAAATATTGTATCTTTGCTTTCCTTCTTTGTTATAGATAATATTTTTTTGTTTAGGGGAGATTTCATTAGGGAAGAGGCCAGAACTCAAGTGGAATTATTGTGTTTGTCCCATCAGGAGTATGCAGTTCTGGTCACCCCCATTACAGGGAGGATGAGGGGGTTTTGGAGACGGTGCAGAGGAGGTTTCCCAGAACGATGCCGGGATATGAGGGTTTCAGCTACAAGGGGGGTCATAGTGTCAGAGTGCGACAGTGTGGAAACAGGCCCTTCGGCCCAACTTGCTCACACTGGCCAACATGTCCCATCTACATTAGTCCCACCTGCCTGCGTTTGGTCCATATCCCTCTAAACCTGTCCTATCCATAAGTTTGTCCAAATGTTTCTTCAGCGTTGCGATGGTTCCTGCCTCAACTACCTCCTCTGCCAGCTCGTTCCATACACCCACCACCCTCTGTGTGAACTCATTGCCGCAGTCAGCTGTGGAGGCCAAGTCATTGGGTATATTTAATAGAGATAGACAATAGACAATAGGTGCAGGAGTAGGCCATCCGGCCCTTCAAGCCAGCGAGCCAGCACCGCCATTCAATATGATTATGGCTGACCATCCCTAATCAGTACCCCGTTCCTGCCTTCTCCCCATATCCCCTGACTCCGCTATCTTTAAGAGCCCTATCTAGCTCTCTCTTGAAAGCATCCAGAGAACCGCGCTCTGAGGCAGAGAATTCCACACTCACCACTCTCTGTGTGAAAACGTTCCTCATCTCCATTCTAAATGGCTTACCCCTTATTCTTGAGGCAGAGATGTATAGATTATTGATTAGTACGGGTGTCAGGGGATACGGGGAGAAGGCAGGAGAATGGGGTGAGGAGGGAGGGATAGATCAGCCATGATTGAATGGGTTTGATGGGCTGAACGGCTGAATTCTGCTCCTCTGTCATGGTCTTCGGCCCAGTGAGTCCGTGTAGACCATCAGTTACACAATGACACCAACCCGACATGAATCCTGCTGTATTCCCCCATCTTTCCCACCAACCCCCCCCTCACCCATGTCACCCCCCCACTCTCCCATGCCCCCCCCCTCACCCACAAACCAGGAGTGGGATAACCCAGATGATTAATCACCCAATCCCTGCATGAAACCAGGGAGCGTGCAAACTCCTCACAGTCAGCGCCTGAGCTCAGCAAGGGAGGCCGTGGGAGAGAGGGGGAGGCATGGGAGAGAGGGGGGGTGGGACATGGGAGAGAGGGGGAGGCATGGGAGAGAGGGGGGGGGGGTGTGGGAGAGAGAGGAGGCGGCATGGGAGGGGGGGGGGATGGCGTGGGACAGAGAGGGGGTGCATGAGAAAGAGAGGGGGCCGGGGATAGGGGGGGCATGGGAGAGAGAGTGGGGGGCATGGGTGAGAGAGAGAGAGGAGGGGGTGGGGGGGCTTGGGAGAGAGGGGGGCGTGGGAGAGAGGGTGGTGGGCGTGGGCGAGAGGGAGAGGAGGCATGGGAGAGGGGGGGATGTGGGGGGGGCATGGGAGAGAGGGGGGCATCAGAGAGGTCCCAAACGTGGGGGCCAAGAAGAATGAAGGGTGTCGTGGTGAGGGAGTTGGGCGGCAGGCAGTCGACATGATGGTCCGGTGAATTTTTATAATTTTGTTGGCCCCAGATGGCGACACTTGTGGGCGTCACGGTGGCGCAGCGGGTAGAGCTGCCTCACAGCGCCACAGACCCGGGTTCAATCCTGACTACGGGCGCTGTCTGTACGGAGTTTGTACGTTCTCCCCGTGACCTGCGTGGGTTTTCTCCGGGATCACCAGTTTCCTCCCACACTCCAAAGACGTGCAGGTTTGTAGGTTAATTGGCTTGGTGTAAATGTAAAAATTGTTCCTAGTGTGCGTAGGATAGTGTTAGTGTCGCTGGTCAGCATGGAATCGATGGGCCAAATGGCTGCTATTTCTCCGCTGTATCTCTAAACTAAACTAAACTACTGCCTAGGAGAGTAGAAAGGAAATGCAGATGCTGGTTTAAACCGAAGATAGAGACAGAAGGATGAGAGGGGATCTTATTGAAACATATAAGGTTATTAAGGGTTTGGACACGCAAGAGGCAGGAAACATGTTCCCGATGTTGGGGGAGTCCAGAACCAGGGGCCACAGTTTCAGAATAAGGGGAAGCCATTTAGAACGGAGATGAAAAACTTTTTCACACAGAGAGTTGTGAGTGTGTGGAATTCTCTGCCTCAGAGGGCGGTGGGGGCCGGTTCTCTGGATACTTTCAAGAGAGAGCTAGATAGGGCTCTTCAAGATAGAGGAGTCAGGGGATATGGGGAGAAGGCAGGAACGGGGTACTGATTGTGGCTGATCAGCCGTGAATGGCGGTGCTGGCTCGAAGGGCCGAATGGCCTTATCCTGCACCTATCGTCTATTGTAAACACAACGGTTTCTTTGAAGACGATATATCTGAACCTTTGAGTAAATTGGTCAAGGGTAATAGGGAACCTGGAGAATGCTGGATTGACTCAGCGGGACAGACAGGCAGCATCTCTGGAGAGAAGGGGTGTCGTGGCGTTTCAGGTGGGGGGAGGTGTGTGTGATTTTGGCCGGGTTATTTACAGAGTGAGACGTGTGTACATGTCACTACATGTGACAATCGGGTATCACTGCATCATTGATCCTTGGATGAATAGAGGAACAGAAACAGTTAAAGGTCAGAATCGCTGGTTATATAAAGAGCCCAGCCCACACAAGCCAGTTTCAGCAGTCGTACAACTTCAAAACAAGAGGCTGCTGGAAACCTGCGATGGATCGATCTCAAACCGGTGAGAATTAATTTGGGGGTACAGTCTGTGAATTGGGGAGCAGCGGAGGTTTAGACAATAGACAGTAGACAATAGGTGCAGGAGTAGGCCATTCGGCCCTTCAAGCCAGCAGCGCCATTCAATGTGATCATGGCTGATCATCCCCAATCAGTACCCCGTTCCTGCCTTCTCCCCATGTCCCTTGACTCCGCTATTTTTAAGAGCCCTATCTAGCTCTCTCTTGAAAGCATCCAGAGAACCGGCCTCCACCGCCCTCTGAGGCAGAGAATTCCACAGACTCACCACTCTCTGTGAGAAAAAGTGTTTCCTCGTCTCCGCTCTAAATGGCTTGCCCCTTATTCTTAAACTGTGTGGCCCCTGGTTCTGGACTCCCCCAACATCGGGAACATGTTACCAGAACGCTGGCCATATTAGAGGGTGTTAGGAGGATAAGTCCAAGGTATTGTGCGGGAAGGGCCTGCAGATGCTGGCTATACTCCGAAGATAGACACACTCAATGCCGGAGTGACTCAGCGGGACGGGCAGCATCACTGGACAAAAAAGGATCGGGTCGAGACCCTTCTTCAGACCAAGAAGCCCGAAACGGGTTCAATCCTGACAACGGGTGCTGTCTGTACGGAGTTTGCACGTTCTTCCCCTGACCTGCGTGGGTTTTCCCCGGGTGCTCCAGTTTCCTCCCACACTCGAAAGACCTACAGGTTTGTAGGTTAATTGGCTCGGTGTAAGTGTAAAATTGTCCCTACTGTGTGTAGGATAGCGTTAGTGTGCGGGGATCGCTAGTCGGCACGGACCCAGTGGGCCGAAGGGCCTGGTTCCGCGCTGTATCTCTAAACTAAACTAAGATGATGCCCGTCCCGTTGAGTTACTCCAGCATTTTGTGTCTATCTTAAGTCAAAGATATGATAGCGGTGTTTAGGAGGCATTTAGATCGGCACGTGTAAATGTATGTCGTTCTCACTTGCGGGTGGAGCAGCAAGGCAAATTCCTTGTATGTGAATACTAGTCCAATAAACCTATTCATTCATTCATGCGGGGATTGGAGCGATATGGGTCATGTACCGGCCGATGAGATCAGTTTAACTTGGCATCATGTTCAGCACAAACATTGTGGGCCGAAGGGCCTGTTCTCATGCTGTATTATTCTTCGCTCGAATTCTAACACCCGGATTGATTTCTCTGGAGTGTCGGAGGTTGAAGGGAGAGAAGGTTCTATAAAATTATGACAGTCAGAAGCTTTATCCAGGGTGGAGATGTCAAAGACTAGAGGGCACAGCTTTAAGGTGAGAGGGACAAAGTTTAAAGGAGATGTGCGGGGCAGGTTTTTTTTACACAGAGGGTGGTGGGTGCCTGGAACGCACTGCCAGGAGTGGTGGTGGAGGCAGGTACGATAGTGGTGTTTAAGAGGCTTTTGGATAGGCGCGTGGATATGCAGGGAATGGAGGGATATTGGTCACATGCAGGCAGAGGGGATTAGTTTAACTGGGCATCATGTTCATCACGGACATTGTGGGCTGAAGGGCCTGTTCCTGTACTGTACAGTTTGCGTAAGAAAGAACTGCAGATGCTGGTTACAATCGACAGTAGACACAAAAAGCTGGAGTAACTCAGCGGGTGAGGCAACATCTCTGGAGAGAAGAAATGGGCGACGTTTCCGATCGAGACCCTTCTTCAGACCCGAAACGACTCCCATTCCTTCTCTCCAGAGATGCTGCCTCACCCGCTGAGTTACTCCGCCATTTTGTCTCCTGTATTGTACAGTTGTATTTTCTTTAAAAACGGAGTCAGGGGATATGGGGAGAAGACAGGAACGGGGTACTGATTGTGGATGATCAGCCGTGATCACATTGAATGGCGGTGCTGGCTCGAAGGGACGAATGGCCTACTCCTGCACCTATTGTCTATTGTCAATAACTACATTATCAAATGGATATATTTAAAAGTTTCACGAGCTGCCGGAGGAGGTCATTGCGCAGGTACATGGATAGGACAGGTTTGGGGGGATATGGGTCAGATGTGGGCAAATGGGGCTCGTTTGCCCATTAGCCATTCAAATTGCTCCATACGCGAGTACAATCAGACCATTAACAAGTACTTAGGAAGGAACTGCAGATGCCGGTTTACACCGAAGATAGACACAAATTACTGGAGTAACTCAGCGGGACGGGCAGCTTCTCTGGAGAGAAGGGATGGGTGATGTTTCGTGTTGAGATCCTTCTTCAGACTGAGATTCAGGGGAGGGGGAAACGAGAGATATGAAGAGGTACAAAGAACAAATGAATGAAAGATGTGCAGAAGGACAAATCAAAACCAGCAGCAATAAACAAGGAAATGTGGAGCCCACAATGGTCCATTGTTGGTTGTGCAAGAGGTAGTGCGAAGAGAAAAAATACCAGAGTGGAGAATGTAGTGTTGCAGCATTACAGTAACGGAGAAAAAGTGCACGGTCGGCAATGAGGTAGGTTGGAAGATCATGACTGCACCCCAGCTTATGGAAGGACCGTTCAGTAGTCTGATAACAGAGGGGAAGAAATGGTTCCTGATTCTGGTGGTGCGCTCTTTCAACCTTCTGTACCTTCTGTCAAAAGAGGGAGGAGAGAGGAAAGAATGACCTGATGGGACTAGACAAGGCTTTGATTATCCTGAAGGTAGACACAGAAAGCTGGAGTAACTCAGCGGGTCAGGCGGCATCTCTGGAGAGAAGGAATGGGTGACGTTTTGGGTCAGGACCCTTCTTCAGATTGGTTAGGGACGAGGGGAACGAGCGATATAGACGGTGATGCGGAGAGATAAAGAACAATGAACGAAAGATATGCAAAAAAGTAACGATGATAAAGGGAACAGGCCATTGTTCGCTGCTTGCTGGGTGAGAACGAGAAGCTGGTGCGACTTGGGTGGGGGAAGGGATGGAGAGAGAGGGAATGCCGGGGCTACCTTGGATGATTTCCCTGTCATCATGGATCAACTGGACATTGGCAACTTGCATTCATTTTCCAGACACAGTTTATTTACCTGTACAGTCCCAATTACCGCACTACTTTAAAATTCCTCTCAGAACGATTTTTGATGCAGGTTTTGACCCTTGAAATTGTGAGCAGGTTCTAATTTCTTATCATTAATAACAATCCATTCTCAAAACATTAATATACGAATGCAATAATACCTACATGCTATTTAATCCTTTATTTTAATTTTCAACATCAAGAACCTTGCAGTGTGCGTCAAGGAATACCACAGTTTGAGAATAAGGGGTAAGCCATTTAGAACGGAGATGAGGAAAAACGTTTTCACACAGAGAGAGTTGTGAGTCTGTGGAATTCTCTGCCTCAGAGTCAGTGGAGGCCAATTCTCTGGATGCCTTCAAGAGAGAGTTAGATAGAGCTGTTAAAGATAGCGGAGTCAGGGGATATGGGGAGAAGGCAGGAACGGGGAACTGATTGGGGATGATCAGCCATGATCACATTGAATGGTGGTGCTGGCTCGAAGGGCCGAATGGCCTCCTCCTGCACCTATTGTCTATTGTCTATCCCAAAACGCAGGGGTACGTCAATGAAGGCCTAAAGGTTGTTGTGCCGTGCAGCGATCTTAACCTTTGTCAGACTGCAGCTTCCACAAACTGAGGCAGCGTGAAGTGTAGATGGAGTCGGTGGTGGGGAGTGTGGTCTGTGCGACGGACTGGGCTACAAGCCACTGCAGTTTGTTGGGGTTTTGAGCTTTTGCCAAGCCAGGCCGTGATTGAACCTGAGCGGGTGCTTCCCATGATGCTGAGAGTCATTGTAGACTTGGTGAACCTCCTTAAGGGCCTGTCCCACTTGGCAATTTTTTCGGCGGCTGCTGGTATCATTGGCTGACGTGTCAGGTCACTGAAAAAGTTGCGGCGTGACGACGTATTGACGCGCGGTGTTTTTTTCAAGTGTCGCCCGCTTTTTTTTTTGTCGCCGTCGGATTTTGAAACGTTCAAAATCTTTTGGCGACACTGACATGACACTGAAAAAAACCCGCCAAGTTGGACAGGCCCTTTAGTCTCCTGAGGAACAGTGAGTGTTCCTGGCCGTAGCTTCAAGGTGCTTGGTCCATGACGAATTGTTGGTGATATTTTCACCTGGGATCTTGAATCTCTCAGCCATTTCCTGGCTCTAAGCCGGGGTTCTGCCCGATTCACCTCTACCCCATTGCGGACGTTGGACTTTGTCTCTGGAACTGATGCGCTACAATGATGAGAACTATATTCTGCACTCTGTATCTTCCCCTTTGCCCTACCTATTCTAGACAATAGACAATAGACAATAGACAATAGGTGCAGGAGTAGGTGGAATGAGAGTCTGTGGAATTCTCTGCCTCAGAGGGCGATGGAGGCCGGTTCTCTGGATACTTTCAAGAGTGAGCTAGATAGGGCTCTTAAAAATATCGGAGTCAGGGGATATGGGGAGAAGGCAGGAACGGCGTACTGATTGGGGATGACCAGCCATGATCGCATTGCTGGCTCGAAGGGCCAAATGGCCTACTCCTGAACCTATTGTCTATTGTCTATTGAGTAGGCCATTCGGCCCATCAAGCCAGCACCGCCATTCAATGTGATCATGGCTGATCATCCACAATCAGTACCCCGTTCCTGCCTTCTCCCCATCTCCCCTGACTCCGCTATCTTTACAAACTCTATCTAACTCTCTCTTGAAAGTATCCAGAGAATTGTCCTCCACCCCAGTTCAGCTTGATTGCATTTATGTATAGTATTATCTGGTCTCTGGTGTGCAAAAGAAAACTTTTCACTGTATCTCAGTACACGTGACATTAATAAACCATTAGAGTATTGAGTGGAGAAGTTGAGAGGTCGTGCTGCAGCCACATAAGACGTTGGTGAGGCCACATTTAGAGTACTGTGTTCAGTTTTGATCACCATCTTATAGGAAAGATGTCGGCAAGCTGGGAAGGATGCAGAGAAGATTTACGAGGATGTTGCCAGAGCCTAGATTCCCCACCTACACTAGTCCCACCTGCCCGCGTTTGGCTGTATGCCTCCAAACCCGTTCTGTCCATGTACCTGTCCCAACGTCGCTCAATAGTTCAATCGTCCTCAACTACCTCCGCTGGCAGCCCGCTCCACACACCCACCACCCTATGTGTGGGAAAGTTGCTCTTAAATCTTTTCCCTTAAACCTATGTCCTCTGGTCCTCGATTCCCCTACTCTGGGTAAAAGCCTCTGGACATTCACCCGATCTATTCCCCTCATGATTTAAAACATCTCTATACGATCACCCCTCATCCTCCTGTGATAATGGCTCCAAGGAATAAAGGGCCAGTCAGCCCCAACCTCTCCCTGTAGCTCAGGCCCCTCGAGTCCTTGCGTCTGCAATGAGATGGTGGTGCTTTGAATGAATTAATACGTTTATTGGCCAAGTATTCACATACAAGGAATTTGCCTTGGTGCTCCGCCCGCACGTGACAACATGACATACAGTGACAGTTAGCAATGACACATAAAATATTAAACATTAATAATAAAACATTATCGATTAAACATGTGAATTAAATAAAATACCAGAGCAAAAGGAGGCTGCAGAATTTTGGCTGTTGAGTAGAGCTACTACTCGTGGAAAAAAGCTGTTTTTATGTCTGGCTGTGGCAGCTTTGACAGTCCGGAGTCGCCTTCCAGAGGGAAGTGATTCAAAGAGTTTGTGGCCAGGGTGAGAGGGGTCAGAGATGCTCTTGCCCGCTCGCTTCCTGGTCCTTCGTCAATGGAGGGGGAAGGTTGCAGCCAATAACCTTCTCGGCTGATGGGACGATTGGCTGCAGCCTCCGGATGTTTGGATTAGTGCTGGTCTGTCAATGATGCTGCATCCACTGAGACATGTCTTTGCTCTGCCCAGGACACAGTCGACATCCCTACGTCCCTCTGCTGCTGCTGCTGCTGCTGCTTGACCACCTCTCGCCGACTCGGGCAGGGGAGAGAATGCGAAGCAAAGGTAGGGCAGGACGGCAAACGTCAGGGCAAGGTTTAGTTGCATTTATTATTGTCACGCGTACTGAGGTACAACGAAAATCTGGACACAAAATGGCCGACGGCGCGGTGGCGCAGCGGCTAAGTTATGGAGAGAAAAAAAAAACTATTATGATTATTATTAAATTATTTATAGACTACAGACAATAGGCGATAGGTGCAGGAGGAGGCCATTCGTCCCTTCGAGCCAGCACCGCCATTCAATGTGATCACGGCTGATCATCCCCAATCAGTACCCCGTTCCTGCCTTCTCCCCATATCCCCTGACTCCGCTATCTTTAAGAGCCCTATCTAGCTCTCTCTTGAAAACATCCAGAGAACCGGCCTCCACCGCCCTCTGAGGCAGAGAATTCCACAGACTCACAACTCTCTGTGAGAAAAAGTGTTTCCTCGTCTCCGTTCTAAATGGCTTACCCCTTATTCATAAACTGTGTGGCCCCTGGTTCTGGACTCCCCCAACATCGGGAACATGCTTCCTGCCTCTAGCGTGTCCAAACCCTTAACAATCTTATATGTTTCAATAAGAAACCCTCTCATCCTTCTAAACTCCAGAGTGATACAAGCCCAGCCGCCCCATTCTCTCAGCATATGACAGTCCCGCCATCCCGGGAATTAACCTTGTAAACCTACGCTGCACTCCCTCAATAGCAATAATGTCCTTCCTCAAATTAGGAGACCAAAACTGCACGTAATACTCCAGGTGCGCTCACCAGGGCCCTGTACAACTGCAGTGGGACCTCCTTGCTCCTAAAGTCAAAAACTCATGTCAACCACTGACATAATTACAATCGAGCCGTTCACAGTGTGCAGATGCATGATAAAGGGAATAACGTTTAGTGCAAGGTAAAGCCCGGCAAAGTCTGATTAAAGATAGCCCGAGGGTCACCAATGAGGTAGATGGGAGGTCAGGACCGCTCTGTAGTTGGTGAGAAGACGGTTCAGTTGCCAGATAACAGCCGGGAAGAAACTCTCCCTGAATCTGGAGGTGTGCGTTTTCACACTTCTGCACCTCTTGCCCGATGGGTGAGGAGAGAAGAGGGAGTGGGCAGAACGTACACAGTTAACGGCAAAACCCTTAATGTCACTGATGTACAGAGGGATCTTGGGGTCCACATCCTTGTCTAACTGAAAATAGCAACACAAGATGGGGCACGGTGGTGCAGCGGGTAGAGCTGCTGCCTCACGGCGGCAGAGACCTGGGTTCAATCCTGACCTCGGTAGCGTCAGTGTGCAGAGTTTGTACGTTCTCCCTGTGACCACGTGGGTTTTCTCCGGGTGCTCCAGTTTCCTCTCGCACTCCAAAAACGTGCGGGTTTGTAGGTTAATTGGCTTCGGTAAATTGTCCCTAGTGTGTGGGCTAGAACTAGCGTACGGGGATCGTTGGTCGGTGTGAACTCGGTGGGCCGCTGGGCCTGTTTCCGCGCTTAATATCTAAACACTAAACTCTCTAATCCAGCTGCTAATATTCCTGCAGGATTCAAGAATCGCGGACCAAGAATTACTAAGCTGACATCAACACCAGGCGTTGCCAAACTTGGTAAGTGTGTGTTTGTCACAGACTTTGAAGGTTTTTCACTGTACCTCGGTACACGTGACAATAATAGACCTGAATGACCTAAAAGAATGGGTCGACTGGGCTTGTATTCACTGGCATTTAGAAGGATGAGAGGGGATCTTATAGAAATATATAACATTCCTAAAGGCATTCGGAGGGAGAGATCGATCAGCCATGATTGAATGGCGGGGTAGACTTGATGGGCTGAATGGCCTAATTCTGCTCCTATCACTTATGAATGTGTGGTCCGTTATGACAATGATTTACAGTGCTGCTGTTTAATGTCATGAAGTCCTACGTGATATAAGTAGAATTAAGCCATTCGGCCCATCAATTCTACTCTGCCATTCAATCATGGCTGATCTATCTCTCTCTCCTAACTCCATTCTCCTGCCTTCTCCCCATAACCTCTGACACCCGTACTAATCAAGAATCTATCTATCTCTGCCTAAAAAATATCCACTGACTTGGCCTCCACAGCCGTCTATGGCAAAGAATTCCACAGATTCACCACCGTCTGACCAAATACATTCCTCCTCATCTCCTTCCTAAAAGAACGTCATTTAATTCTGAGGCTGTGCCCTCTGGTCCCAGACTCTCCCACCAGTGGAAACATCCTCTCCACATCCACTCTATCCAGGCCTTTCACTATTCAGTACATTTCAATGAGGTCCCCCCTTATCCTTCTAAACTCCAGCGAGTACAGGCCCAGTGCCGACAAACGCTCATCGTACGTTAACCCACTCATTCCTGGGATCAATCTTGTAAACCTCCTCTGGACCCTCTCCAGAGCCGGCACATCCTTCCTCAGATACGGGGCCCAAAATTGCTGGTAATATTCTAGGACTGGAGGTCACAGCCTCAGGATTAAGTACGTTTATTGGCCAAGTATTCACATACAAGGAATTTGCCTTGGTGCTCCGCCCACAAGTAACAACATGACATACAGTGACAGTTACGAATTATTCAAAAAACACGAAACATTAATATTAATAAAACATGAATGATAAAACACCATTGATCAAGCATGTGAACCAACAAAATACCAGATCAAAGGGAGGCTACAGATTTTTGGTTATTGAGTAGAGCAACTACTCGTGGATAAAAGCTGTTTTTATGTCTGGCTGTGGCAGCTTTGACAGTCCGGAGTCGCCTTCCAGAGGGAAGTGATTCAAAGAGTTTGTGGCCAGGGTGAGAGAGGTCAGAGATGATCTTGCCCGCTCGCTTCCTGGCGAGGCAAACTTGTCCATAATGGCGATTAAAGGACGATCCAACATTGCCGACGGTTACTGACTGATCTTGTTCCTCTCCAGGGGAGACTCTGGTTCTGACTTGCCTGGCAAACTCTGGCGCTGGGAGAGACTACCCTGCCATGATCTACTGGCTCGCCAACAACCAGTTCATCGAAGAGGCTTACGTGGACGGGCGAGTGGCCGAAGGGAAGCAGAGGTACGTCAAAGTCTGTGGAATTCTCTGCCTCAGAGGGCGGTGGAGGCCGGTTCTCTGGATACTTTCAAGGGAGAGCTAGATAGGGCTCTTAAAGATAGCGGAGTCAGGGGATATAGGGAGAAGGCAGGAACGGGGTACTGATTGGGGATGATCAACCATGATCACATTGAATGGCGGTGCTGGCTCGAAGGGCTGAATGGCCTCCTCCTGCACCTATTGTCCATTGTCTATAATGCACTGCCGTTGGAGAGGGTCCAGAGGAGGTTTACCTGAATGATTCTGGCTGTGGAGGCCAGGTCAATGGATATTTTTAAGATCATATGTGATAGGAGCAGAATTAGGCCATTCGGCCCATTCAGTCTACTCCCATACCATCGTGGTTGATCTATCTCTCCCTCCAAACCCCATTCTCCTGCCTTCTCCCCATAACCCCTGACACCCGTACAAATCAAAACTCTATCTATCTCTGCCTTAAATATGTCCACTGACTTGGATCCACGGTCTTCTGTGGCAAAGAATTCCACAGATTCACGATCCAAAAAGGCAGAGATAGACTGATTCGTGATCAGTGCGGGTGTCAGGGGTTACGGGGAGAAGGCAGGAGAATGGGGTTAGGAGGGAGAGATAGTTCAGCCATAATTGAATGGTGGAGTAGACTTGATGGGCCGAATGGCCTAATTCTGCTCCTATCTGTTATGTATTTATGATTGGGTTGATGTGCAACGGGCTTTTGTTGGCGCTGGGCCTGTACCCGCTGGAGTTTAGAAGGATGAGGGGGGATTTCATTGAAACCTCCGAATAGTGAAAGACCTGGATAGAGTGGATGTGGAGAGGATGTTTCCACTAGTGGGAGAGTCTAGGACCAGAGGGCACAGCCTCGGAATTAAAGGACGTTCCTTTAGAAGGAGATGAGAAGGAATTTCTTTAGCCAGAGGGCGGTGAATCTGTGGAACTCATTGCCACAGACGGCTGTGGAGGCCAAGTCATTGGGTATTTTTAAGGCAGAGATAGATAGGTTCTTGATTAGTACGGGTGTAGGGGTTATGGGGAGAAGGCAGGAGAATAGGGTTGAGAGGGAGAGATAGATCAGTCATGATTGAGTGGTGGGGTAGGCACAATGGGCTGAATGGCCTGATTAAGCCAGAGGCTTGGTTTGATCCTGACCCCTGTGTGGAGTTTGCCGAGATTGTGCGGGGGTTTCCTCCGGGTGCTCCGGTTTCCTCCCTCATCCCAAAGACGAGCAGGTTTGTTGGCTAATTGGCCCTCTGTAAGTTGCCTCTAACACATAGGGAGTGGATGAGAAAGTGGAATAATATTGGACCAGTGTGAACAGATAATTGATAGTCGGTGTGGACTCAGTGGGCTGAAGGGCCTGTTTCCGTGCTGTATCACCATAGTAAACACCGTGCCAAGTTAAACTAACCTCCTCTGCCTGCACGTGATCCGTGTCCCTCCATTCCCTGCATATCCACGTGCCTGTCTAAAAGCCTCTTAAACACCACTATCGTATCTGCCTCCACCCCCACCCCCGGCAGCGCGTTCCAGGCACCCACCGCCCTCTGTGTAAAAAAAACCTGCCCCCCACATCTCCTTTAAACTTTGCCCCTCTCACCTTAAAGCTGTGCCCTCTAGTCTTTTTCTCATCGAGAGTTGTGAGTCTGTGGAATTCTCTGCGGTGGAGGCCGGTTCTCTGGATGCTTTCAAGAGAGAGCTAGATAGGGCTCTTAAAAATAGTGGAGTCAGGGGATATGGGGAGAAGGCAGGAACGGGGTACTGATTGGGAATGATCAGATATGATCACGTTGAATGGCGGTGCTGGCTCGAAGGGCCGAATGGCCTACTCCTGCACCTATTGTCTATTGTCTTTGACATTTCCAATCCATTCAGGATTTTTGTCTCTTTTTCAACAGGTCCTGGATTAGGAAGGAAAAATTAATAGTCCGGAAGAGTTTGAAGTTCACACCTATGATACCTGAAGACTTTGGGGTCAATTTCACTTGCATTGTGATGACCCCAAAAGGAACCTCGTGGAAAAACATCACCTTAGGCAAGTCAGAGTCATAGAAACAGGCCCTTCGGCCCAACTTCACCATGCCGACCAACCTGTGCACATGTCGTGCCATCTACACTAGTCCCACATGCCTGCATTTGGCACACATCCCTCTAAACCTGTCCTATCCATGTACCTAGTTTAAGAATAAGGGGTTGGCCATTTAGAACGGAGACGAGGAAACACTTTTTCACACAGAGAGTTGTGAGTCTGTGGAATTCTCTGCCTCAGAGGGCGGTGGAGGCCGGTTCTCTGGATACTTTCAAGAGAAAGCTAGATAGGGCTCTTAAAGATAGCGGAGTCAGGGGATATGGGGAGAAGGCAGGAACGGGGTACTGATTGGGGCTGATCGGCCATGATCACATTGAATGGCGGTGCTGGCTCGAAGGGCCAAATGCCCTCCTCCTGCACCTATTGCCTGTCACTAACAGCAGATCCAAATTTCTGTTACAATAATGTGTACGTATATAATCGGTGACATTCCTGCACTGCTTTGTCTACAGTTCCCCTGTCACCAAATTAACACAATTCACATCCCTATTAACTCATTATTCGCCCTCACGGTTGTTTACTCTGGCAAGTTCTTATTAAATCTTTCCCTCCCTCACTTTTAACCTTCGCCCTCTGGATCTTGGTTCCCCAGCTCTGGGTAAAAGACATTGGGCATTCGCCCGATCTGTCCCCCTTGTGATCTGCTACACCTCCACAAGATCACCCCTCATGAAGTAGAAACAAGGATCCGCAGATGCTATTTTACACAAAAGGACCAAAGTGCTGGAGTAACTCAGCGGGTCAGGCATCGTCTCTGGAGAACTTGGATTGGTGCCATTTCAGGTCGGGACCCTTCTTCAGACTCAAGAAGACTTGCCCCAATACGTCCCACAGCTGCTGCCTGACCCGCTGAGTTACTCCAGCACTCTGTGAAACGTCACCTATCCATGTTCTCCACAGATGCTGCCTGACCCGCTGAGTTACTCCGGCACTCTATGAAACCGTCAACCTATCCATGTTCCCCACAGATGCTGCCTGACCCGCTGAGTTACTCCGGCACTCTATGAAACGTCACCTATCCATGTTCCCCACAGATGCTGCCTGACCCGCTGAGTTACTCCGGCACTCTATGAAACGTCACCTATCCATGTTCCCCACAGATGCTGCCTGACCCGCTGAGTTACTCCAGCACTCTGTGAAACGTCACCTATCCATGTTCCCCACAGATGCTGCCTGACCCGCTGAGTTACTCCAGCACTCTATGAAACGTCACCTATCCATGTTCCCCACAGATGCTGCCTGACCCGCTGAGTTACTCCGGCACTCTATGAAACGTCACCTATCCATGTTCTCCCACAGATGCTGCCTGACCCGCTGAGTTACTCCAGCACTCTGTGAAACGTCACCTATCCATGTTCTCCACAGATGCTGCCTGACCCGCTGAGTTACTCCAGCACTCTGTGAAACGTCACCTATCCATGTTCTCCACAGATGCTGCCTGTCCCGCTGAGTTACTCCAGCATTTTGCGTCTATCTTCGGTGTAAACCAGCATCTGCAGTTCCTTCTTCCACAGAACACAAGTTTGGCACGGTGGCGCAGCGGTAGAGTTGCTGCCTCACGGCGCCAGTGACCCGGGTTTAATCCTGACTACTGGTGCTCTCTGTACGGAGTTTGCACGTTCTCCCCGTGACTTTTGTGCCGATTTTTGGTATATACAAACACTTTGTCTTTTTCTTCCCACATGTCCAGTCTTGTCCAGACCGTTTAACATGTCCAGTCTTGTCCAGACCGTTTAACATGTCCAGTCTTGTCCAGACCGTTTAACATGTCGCTGCTGATGTAAACTTATGGATTATTCTTTGTCCTCAGAAGTTGAGGTTTCCTGCACCCAGAGATAAGATTTCAATCAGTCAAAGTTACAGCACAGCATGAAAACAGGCCCTTCGGCCCACTTGTCCATGCCGAACAAGATGCAAGATGCCCTGCCAAATCCCTCTAAACCTTTCCTACCCATGTAACCCATGTTATAGTCCCAGCCTCACCTACCTCCTCCGGAAGCTCGTTCCACACACCCACCACCCTCTGTGTGGAAAAAGTTGCTCATCAGGTTCCTATTAAATCTTTCCCCCCTCACCTTAAACCTATGCCCTCCGATTCCCCTACCCTAGAGAAAAAGACTATGCATTCACTATTTTTTATCCCTCTCATTATTTTAATAGACAATAGACAATAGGTGCAGGAGTAGGCCATTTGGCCCATCGAGCCAGCACCGCCATTCAATGTGATCATGGCTGATCATCGCGAATCAGTACCCCGTTCCTGCCTTCCCCCCGTACCCCTTGACTCCTTTAGCCCACAGAGCTAAATATAACAGGGGAAGGCAGAGTTATGTCGCAAGGAAACATCAATGAAAGTTGATGCACAATTGCAAAACGGAATGGTCAGTGACAAGCTAAAAACCTCGATGTATAAAATCCGGTGGTAACTTGGACCAGAAATATTTGTATCAGAGATTTTTTAATTAAAAATGTCACTTGTAACGCATGTAAATTTTAAAATAAACTAACAGTGTGTTAAAATAAACAATAAATGCGTGTGAATGTATTTCCTTGGGTTGTAATTCTAAGCTGTAAATGTATGCCAGTGTTTAGTGTTAGAGATACAGCGCAGAAACTGGCCCTTCAGCCCACCGTGTCCGTGCCGACCCGCAATCCCACACTAGGGGCAATTTACAATCTACAAACCTGCACGTCTTTGGAGTGTGGGAGGAAACCGAAGATCTTGGAGAAAACCCACGCGGGTCACGGGGAGAACGTGCAAACTTCGTGCAGACAGCGCCCGTAGTCAGGATGGAACCCGGGTCTCTGGCGCTGTCAGGCCGCAGCTCGCCCGCTGCGACACCGTGCCGCTCCGATAGCAATAGAGGCTCATTTACTTCACAAAACAGAACAGGCTGAGTGGGATGTTTCTGTGCCGCACGTCCGGTGCGGGGGAGGAAGCAGGGAAATGGATTTGGGGCCACGTGTGTGGAGAGAAGGGATGGGTCAGGAGCTAGGAAAATGCACCTCGGTTGAAAGCCGGGAAATGAAATACACAGAAAAACTGGTGGCACGGTGGCGCAGCGGGTAGAGCTGCTGCCTCACAGCGCCAGAGACCCGGGTTCAATCCCGACCACGGGTGCTGTCTGTACGGAGTTTGCACGTTCTCCCCGTGCTTTCTGTTTGGTTTCCTCCCACATTCTAAAAGACATACAGGTTTGTAGGTTAATTGGCTTTAGTAAAATTGTAATTTGTCCCTAGTGTGTAGGGTATAGGGATCGCTGGTTGGCACGGACTAGGTGGGCCGAAGGGCCTGTTTCTGCATTGTATCTCTAAACAATAGAAATGTGCAGCAAGTAAACAGGCCCTTCGGCCCACCTTGTCCATGCCGACCAAGTTGGCTTACTGGGCTAGTCCTGCATTTGGCCCATATCCCTCTAAACCCGTCCTTTCCGCATATCTGTCCAAATATATTTGAAAAGTCGTCATTGTTTCCCCTTCTGCAGCTTCCTCTGGCAGCTCGTGCCAGATACAGACTAGCCTCTGAGTGAAAAACCTGCCCCCGCGGTCTCCCATAAACCTTGCCCCTCTCACCGAGTGTTCACGGTGGCGCAGCGGTAGAGTTGCTGCCTCACAGCGCCTGAGACCCGGGTTCCAACCCGACCAAAGTTACTATAGCGGAGCAAGATGGTCCACTCCGTAGTAAGCCGTATGGGAAATCTTCACCGCGATTTCTGTAACCGGCTTCCGTCGTGGTGTCCTCAAATCGTATCGGCGGCATTTCTGGACAAAAGGAATAGGCGACATTTCGGGTCGAGACCTCTCTTCAGACCTAGTCGCAGGAAAGAGGAACTTAAGCCATCCTCCTCTCCCCCCCTCCCCTCCCCCCGACACGGACACGGAACGATCGCAAGCCCCCTTTTTTTTGTTAAACGTTTATTTCCTTCGGGTGTTGTTTTTAAAACTTCCCCCTTACCATTTCCGTACATTTTCGATAGCTGCCATGACCCGTTTGATGTCATCCTTCACGCTGCTCCTGGTCTCGGCCCGCGCCGATCTGCCGGACATGCTCTGTGTGTGTGTGTGTGTGTGTGTGTGTGTGTGTGTGTGTGTGTGTGTGTGTGTGTGTGTGTGTGTGTGTGTGTGTGTGTGTGTGTATGTGTGTGTGTATGCGTGTGATGTGTGTGTGAGTGTGTGTGTGTGCGCGCGCGCGAGTGTGTGTGTGTGAGTGTGTGCGAGTGTGAATGTGTGTGTGTGTGTGAGTGCGAGTGTGTGTGTGTGTGTGCGAGTGTGTGTGTGTGTGTGAGAGTGTGTGTGTGTGTGTGTGTGTGTGTGAGTGTGTGTGTGTGTGTGTGTGAGTGTGTGTGTGTGAGTGTGTGTGTGTGTGTGTGCGTGAGTGTGTGTGTGTGAGTGTGTGTGCGAGTGTGTGTGCGAGTGTGTGTGTGTGTGTGTGAGTGTGTGTGTGTGTGTGTGTGTGTGTGTGAGAGTGTGTGTGTGTGTGTGTGTGTGTGTGAGAGTGTGTGTGAGTGTGTGTGCGCGTGTGTGTGTGTGTGAGTGTGTGTGTGTGTGTGTGTGTGTGTGTGTGTGTGTGTGAGTGTGTGTGTGTGTGTGAGTGTGTGTGTGTGTGCGCGCGAGTGAGAGTGTGTGTGTGTGTGCGAGTGTGTGTGTGTGTGTGTGTGTGTGTGTGTGTGTGAGAGTGTGTGTGTGTGTGCGAGTGTGTGTGTGGTGCGAGTGTGAGTGAGTGTGTATTTGGCGGAGTCTGAGGGGAGAAGCGCTGACACTAAGAGCGAGCGAACGCGCGGCAGATGGACAAAAGCAACGATCACAGATGGTGGTCATTTCGGGTCGAGAACCTTCTTCAGACTGAGTCAGGGAAAAGAGGAACAAGAGATTTAGATGGTACTAAGGACAAATGAATGGAAGATATGCCTATATCTCCCGTTTCCCTTTCCCTTGACAGTCTGAAGACCTGTCGACCCGAAATATCACCTAGTCCTTTTCTCCAGAGATGCTGCCTGATCCGCTGATTTACTCCAGCCTTTTGTGTCTGTCTTTGGTTTAAACCAGCATCTGCCGTTCCTCCCTGTACAAGGTATGTGCAGTTTTTGTGTGTATCAGCGTGTGTCCAGTCAGATTAACAATCACGCAAGGTTCCACACACACACTTACTTCAGGCAGTGCTGACAGTGCTGGGGGAAATTGATGAGGGTTTATTGCATTTAAAAAGAACATTTAAAACATTTAAAAACACACAAACTGTTGCTGATCACACTGCGAGAGGCATAACTGAAGTCGGATCAGGGTTACTGAAATGGCAGAAGTTACGCTCCTTTGCGTACTACACATCAGTCCATTGGATTTTGTGGGAGTGGTCTATCTTGCTCCGCTCTAGGATCTTTGATCCCGACTACGGGTGCTGTCTGTACGGAGTTTGCACGTTCTCCCCGTGACCTGCGTGGGTTTTCTCCAAGATCTTCGGTTTCCTCCCGCACTCCAAAGACGTGCAGGTTTGTAGGTTAATTGGCTTGGTAAATATAAAAACTGTCCCTTGTAGGTGATGGATAGTGTTAGTGTGCGGGGATCGCTGGTCGGCGCGGACCCGGTGGGCCGAAGGGCCTGTTTCCGCGCTGTATCTCTACAACTAAAAAAATAAACCTTAAGCCTGCGCCCTTTAGCTTTAGAATCCTCTACCCTGGAAGAAAAAGACTGTGAATGTTCACTTAATCCATGCCCGTCATGACAATAGACAACAGGTGCAGGACTAGGCCATTCGGCCCTTCGAGCCAGCACCGCCATTCAATGTGATCATTGCTGATCAACCCCAATCAGTACCCCGTTCCTGCCTTCTCCCCATATCCCCTGACTCCGCTATCTTTAAGAGCCCTATCTAGCTCTCTCTTGAAAGTATCCAGAGAACCGGCCTCCACCCCGAGGTAGAGAATTCCACAGACTCACAACTCTCTGTGCGAAAAAGGCCGAGTGTGTTCGACCGTTCATGGGGCCCGACCACGGGTGAACAAAGGAGGACTGGCTGAACCCTGTTGCCTTCCACCACAGTGAAGAGTACTGTGGTGGATGTTTGTGTTAAATCTTATTGTGTATTGTGTGTTCTTTTTAAGTGTATCGCTGCTGGCAAATTCATTTCACTGCACCTTCAGGTGTATGTGACAAATAAATGTGACTTTGACTTTGCTATAAGGCAAGGTAATATTCTGGGAAATTTCCTGCCTGTACCTATCAACTTCCCTTCCATTTCCACGTGCCTATCTAAAGACTTCTCAAATGTCACTATTCTATGCCTCCACCAAGGGGTTAGGTTAGATAAGGGGGAGGTTCAGCGAGACCTGGGTGTCCTTGTACACCGGTCACTGAAAGTTGGCGTGCAGGTACAGCAGGCAGTGAAGAAAGCTAATGGAATGTTGGCCTTCATAACAAGAGGATTTCAGTACAGGAGTAAAGAGGTTCTTCTGCAGTTGTATAGGGCTCTGGTCAGACCACATCTGGAATATTGTGTACAGTTTTGGTCTCCTAATTTGAGGAAGGACATCCTTGTGATTGAGGCAGTGCAGCGTAGGTTCACGAGATCGATCCCTGGGATGGCGGGACTGTCATATGAGGAAAGATTGAAAAGACTAGGCTTGTGTTCACTGGAGTTTAGAAGGATGAGGGGGGATCTTATAGAAACATATAAAATTATAAAAGGACTGGACAAGCTAGATGCAGGAAAAATGTTCCCAATGTTGGGCGAGTCCAGAACCAGGGGCCACAGTCTTAGAATAAAGGGGAGGCTATTTAAGACTGAGGTGAGAAAAAACGTTTTCACCCAGAGAGTTGTGAATTTGTGGAATTCCCTGCCACAGAGGGCAGTGGAGGCCAAGTCACTGGATGGATTTAAGAGGGAGTTAGATAGAGCTCTAGGGGCTGGTGGAATCAAGGGATATGGGGAGAAGGCAGGCACGGGTTATTGATTGGGGACGATCAGCCATGATTACAATGAATGGTGGTGCTGGCTCGAAGGGCCGAATGACCTCCTCCTGCACCTATTCACTATGTTTCTACCACCACCCCTGGAAGCGCCTTCCATCCCACCTTTTTTAAGTCTGTGGGCCCCCTTTATGCGGTGACTATTCGCATAAAGGGGGCTCACAAGCAACGAATTACACTGCGAGTTGTTAAAGGCCACAATAAAGTGTTCGTTCATTCAATGTCAAATAAACGTGGCACGCACATATTCTTTCCCTGTGACAAAACTCCAAACCCGGATGAAAACAGGAAAGGCCTGGACGGAGTGGATGTGGAGAGGATGTTTCCACCAGTGGGAGAGTCTAAGACCAGAGGGCACAGCCTCAGAATTAAAGGGCGTTCCTTTAGGAAGGAGATGAGGAGAAATATTTTTAGTCCGAGGGTGGTGAATCAGTGGAATTCTTTGCCACAGACGGCGGTGGAGGCCAAGTCAGTGGATATATTTAAGGCGGAGATTGATAGATTCTTGATTAGTGCGGGTGTCAGGGGCTGTGGGGAGAAGGCAGGAGAATGGGGTTAGGAGGGAGAGATAGATCAGCCACGATTGAATGGTAGAGACTTGACGGGCGAATGGCCTAATCACTTACGACAACAGACCATAGAAACTACCCTGCACAGCAGGCAAACAGGCCCTCTGGCCCAACTTGCCCCCGTTTGGTCCATATCCCTCTGAGCTCGTCCGAACCAGGCATCCGTCTGAAGAAGGGTCTCGACCCGAAACGTCGCCCATTCCTTCTCTCCAGAGATGCTGCCTGTCCCACTGAGTTACTCCAGCATTTTGTGTCTAGCTTCCATATAAACCAGCGTCTGCAGTTCCTTCCTGCACACCCCTTCTTTAAAACCGGCAGCAAAGGGAAAAAAACTCCCAAGAAAATTAAACTGATCCATATTTTATTAAGTTGAGAAAATATTCAAGATCACACCATGTGTAATTCATAAAGGGCAGCATTAGAGAGACAGTTGAGACATCTTGTATAAAAGAAAATAAACTAATAGTTTTTAAAGCCTGCCTCGGACAATCAACAGCACATGAGAGAAGGGGGGGGGCACCAGTGATTGGGATCATTGTATCTCCCAGTGTCTGTGGACAAACATCGGGCTGAGAGGAAACTCAGCCAGGCCTGCCCCCTCTGTCGAACACTCGCCTCGCCACGCTCCGCCGGTCAGGATAGGCACTGGAGTCACCCGGCCCGTCACCCCAGGGGTGGGGACGATACGGGCAAACTGTGACATACAAACTCCAGGCTGTGAGGTGGGGAGTTAAATGATGGGATGTTTGCAGCCCCCCCTCCCTCTCCGCCCACACGGCAAGTGCTTTGCTTGTGATTTTTAACGCTGGCTTCTTGCAAGATTCAGACACGGGGGTGGGTTTTAGGCAGCTGGTGAGAGCACACACACACGTCAGCTGCGTTAGGTTTCGTTAAGCGAGCAAGTTGGCTTGGCGAGGCCGGGTCACCTTGCGTTGGGAGCTGGAGGTTGCCAGGTCAGTCACTGGCCGCTCGCTCGATCGTGGGACATAGGCGTGGACGAGGGGACCCTCCGGCCACGCTGACCAGCGGTCACCCCCCCCACCCCCCCACGAGGTCTGTGTTTGTCCCGTGAATGGGGCGGAGAATTCAATAGGGGGAGTGGTTGGAGTCGAGAGTCAGGAGGGCACGTGACAACGCGGGCTCCAGCTTCCAGCACGCGGCGGGCGCAACACGCTCCCCGACACGCGTGTGACACATGTAGTGTGGCAAAACATGTGGAGTGTACAGAACACGCCTCCGACACGCGTGTGACCCAATCACACGGCAGATGGAATCACGGCGTGTACAGGAACACGCTTCCCCACACGTGTATGACACGGACACGCGGCTGATGGATACCGTGTCGGCCCGTGCACGGGAGCGGTGCGAAGAGGAGGAGGAGATGGGAAGACATTCCCTCCCCACATACAGGAACCCGAACTAACGCAGATCTTGCACAAAAATAAAGAGTAAAGGGGTGAAGTTTCCCAGATCAGCAAAAATGCAACGTGCGTCAAACACTGGTCGCTGGCCCTGCGTGGACCGGGCCTTGCTGTGGCCGCAGAGGCTGACAGCAGACACTGGACTTCAACGTCCAAACCTTTCAACTTCACGGTAAAGGACAAGAGTTTAAAACAAGGCTTCTCCGCGTAACACAGAGCCTCACAGGTTAATAATAACGTCACAAACAGGTGGCGGCAACTGAGACGTAGCTTGGCTAGAGGCGGGGGCAGAGAGAGAGAGAGAGAGAGAGAGAGAGAGAGAGAGAGAGAGAGAGAGAGGGAGAGGGAGAGGGAGAGGGAGAGGGAGAGGGAGAGGTGAGAGGGAGAGGGAGAGGGAGAGGGAGAGGGAGAGGGAGAGGGAGAGGAGAGGGAGAGGGAGAGGGAGAGGGAGAGGGAGAGGGAGAGGGAGAGGGAGAGGGAGAGGGAGAGGGAGAGGGAGAGGGAGAGGGAGAGGAGAGGGAGAGGAGAGGGGTGGCAGACACGGCGAGGTGGGGGTAGGCAAGTCACCACAGGTCGGCGTTCCAAACTCTTCTGAAGCAACTTGTCGCCGATGGAGAGTCGGTGAGCTTGGGTGTCAAGGGTTTGCGGGGAGAGAACGTGGGGGGGAGAGGGGGGGAGAGAGGGAGAGAGGGGGGGGAGAGAGAGAGAGAGAGAGAGGGAGAGAGAGAGAGAGCAAGTGGGAGAGAGAGAGAGAGAGAGCGCAAGAGGGAGAGAGAGAGAGAGAGAGAGAGAGAGAGAGCAAGAGGTAGAGAGAGAGAGAGAGAGAGAGAGCGCTTCTGAAGCACCAACTAGGACAATTTACAACAACAACCGAGACACACAGGGGGGATGCAAAGAAAAATTTTAGTTTGATAGCGAGCTTGTTGCGTGATTCTAACGCAAGTGATGGGGGAGAGATGGGGAGGGGGGAGATGGGGAGATGGGGAGGGGGGAGATGGGGAGGGGGGGAGATGGGGAGATAGGGGGGAGAGTGGGAGAGGGAGGGGGAGAGATGGGGAGTGGGGGAAGGGGAGAGACGGGGGGAGATGGGGAGGGGAAGTGGGGAGGGGGGAGAGGGTGGGGACACTCTGGCTGCCTTCCCCTCACGCGCCTCACTCGCTTAAGGCAAATAGTTTTTCTTTCTCTCTCTCGCCGGCACCGGGGCCGACGGTGACGGGGGATGCGGTGGGTGGGTCTCGACGTGAAAACAACTCCGGGGTCGGTTGGGGGTTGGGCTACGCTTCAGCCCCCCCACCTCACATCTTGCCCCTGGAGAACTTGCGTCTGCTGGCATCCTGCACCAGAAAAGGGGGGGGGGGGGGGGGGGAAGGAAAAAAAAGAGCAATGAAAGGTTGGTCGGAGGGCATCTGGCTTTTAGTCACAGAGCTGTACAGCATGGAAAAAGGCCCTTCGGCCCACCTTGCCCATGCCAACCAAGTTAGAGTTCTGGGCTAGTCCTATTTGCCTGCATTTGGCCCGTATCCCTCTAAACTGTTCCTGACCATGCACCCATTCAAATGTATTTTAAAGGTCGGAAAGGAATCCACATCTGTAGCTTCCTCTGGCAGCTCGTTCCAGAGATGGACTACCTTCTGAGTGAAAAAAATTCCCCATGAAAATTAATCATGAAAATGCAGAAAACATGATCCCAATGTTGGGGGAGTCCAGAACCAGGGGCCACAGTTTAAGAATAAGGGGTAAGCCATTTAGAACGGAGACAAGGAAACACTTTTTCTCACAGAGAGTTGTGAGTCTGTGGAATTCTCGGCCTCAGAGGGCAGTGGAGGCCGGTTCTCTGGATACTTTCAAGAGAGAGCTAGATAGTAGGGCTCTTACAGATAGCGGAGTCAGGGGATATGGGGAGAAGGCAGGAACGGGGTACTGATTGTGGATGATCAGCCATGATCACATTGAATGGCAGTGCTGGCTCGAAGGGCCGAATGGCCTACTCCTGCATCTATTGTCTGTGATCATTATGCTTCACAGAGGGTGAATCATGGGATGGTGGTGGAGGCAGATATCAGTGCTGTTTAGGAGACATTAGGACAGGCACATGGACCTGCAAGGAATGGAGGGATATGGGTCACGTGCAGGCAGACAAGAGTTGGTCTTGGCATTGTGTAACAGCACTGACTTTGTGGGCCGAAGGGCCTGTTCCTGTGCTGCACTGTTATGGTGTCATACAGAAGGGAAACAACTTGCCAACGTGCCCAATCTACAGCAGCCCCATCTGCCTGCGCTTGGCACATATCCCTCCAAACACGTTCTATCTATGTACCTGCCCCAACCACCTACTCTGGCAGCTCGCTCCATACACCCACTGCCCTTTGTGTGAAAAAGATACCCCTTAGGTTCCTAATACATTTTTTCTCTCCTCACTTAATGTATGATGAGTTTAGAAGGATGGGGGGGGGGGGGGGTACACACCTTATAGAAGTGTACCAAGTAGTGAAAGGTCTGTCCTGGGACTCCTCCAGGGCCAGAGTGAGTCTCACTGCAAATTGGAGGAGCAGCACCTCATATTTCGCTTGGGTAGTTTACACCCCAGCGGTATGAACATTGACTTCTCCAATTTCAGGTAGTCCTTGCTTTCTCACTCCTTTCCCTCCCCTTCCCAGCTCTCCCACAGCCCACTGTCTCCACCTCTTCCTTTCATCTTCCGCCCCCCCCCCCCCACCCCCACATCAGTCTGAAGAAGGGTCTCGACCCGAAACGTCACCTATTCTTTTGCTCAATAGATGCTGCCTCACCCGCTGAGTTTCTCCAGCATTTTTGTCTAAATTCGAGTGATGCATCGTGGAAACAGGCCCTGCGGCCCAACTTGCCCACACCGGCCAACTTGCATTTATCCTATCCACGCACCTGTCTAACTGTTTCTCAAATGTTGGGATAGTCCCAGCCTCAACTACCTCCTCTGGCAGCTTGTTCCATACACCCTTTGTGTTGAAAAAAGTGACACCTCAGATTCCTATTGAATCTTTTTTCACTTAAACCTATGGTCCCCTGGTCCTCGATTCCCCTTCTCTTGGCAAGAGACTCTGTGTCTACCCAATCTATTCCTCTCCTGTCAGCAAAGCTTGTCGCTGTACCTCTGTACACATGATAACCATCATTTTGCACATCTTTCATAGAAACAAAGAAACATAGACAATAGGTGCAGGAGTAGGCCCGTCGGCCCTTCCAGCCAGCACCACCATTCAATGTGATCATCTAAAATCAGTACCCCGTTCCTTCCTTCTCCCCATATCCCTTGACTCCATTATCTTCCATATCCAAGAGCTAAACCTAACTCTCTCTTGAAAACATCCAGTGAATTGGCCTCCACTGCCTTCTGTGGCAGAGAATTCCACAGATTCACAACTCGCTTCATTTCTTGTTCTCTATCTCTCGACATCATCGTCTGCATCTCTCGTCTCCCTTCCCCCCCGACTCTCAACATAAAGATAGGTCTCGACCCGAAACATCACCCATTCCTTTCTCTCCAGAGATGCTGCCCGTCCCGCTGAGTAACTCCAGCCTTGTGCGTCTATCTTTGTGGCGGTGTAATCCAGCGTCTGCAGTTCCTTCCTACACAAAAAACATCCCTAAAGTGTCACCTTTCTGGGGTTTGACCGGGGTGACTTCCTGGGCGACTTCTTTGGGGTTTTCTTGGGTGTTTTCCTGGGATTCGCCCTCTTGTTGATCCCCCGCAGCAGGCTGCTGCTCAGTTTTCGTGGCGTGTTGAAGACCGTGTAGGTCATGGACTTCCGTCGGTCATCCTGATGGAGAGAGAGAAAGAACACCTCCGCTCAGTTCGCAATAACCAACCTGATCTCCCGGTGGCTCAGCACTTCAACTGCCCCTCCCATTCCCAATCCGACCTTTCTGCCCTGGGCCTCCTCCATGGTGAGAGTGAGTCCCACCGTAAATTGGAGGAGCAGCACCTCATATTTTGCTTGGGTAGTTTACACCCCAGCGGTATGAACATTGACTTCTCTAATTTTAGATAGTCCTTGCTTTCTCCCTCCTTCCCCTCCCCCTTCCCAGCTCTCCCACAAAGCCTAATGTCTACGCCTCTTCCTTTCTTCTTCCCCCCCCCCCCCCCCCCCACATCTGTCTGAAGAAGGGTCTCGACCTGAAACGTCGCCTATTCCTTCTGTCCATAGATGCTGCCTCACCCACTGAGTTTCTCCAGCATTTTTGTCTATCATGATAAGGGAATAACGTTTAGTGCAAGGTCATAAGCAATAGGAGTAGAATTAGGCCATTCGGCCCATCAAGTCTACTCCACCATTCAATCATGGCTGATCTAACTCTCCCTCCTAACCAAAGATCATATGATCTTTGCTCCTAACCCCATTCTCCTGCCTAGTCCTTGCTTTCTCCCTCTTTCCCAGCTCTCCCACAGCCCAGTCTCTCCGCCTCTTCCTTTCTTCTTCCTCCCGCCCCTCCCTCAGTCCGAAGAAGGGTCTCGACCCGTAATGTCACCTATTCCTTCACCCCGTAGATGCTGCCTCACCCGCTGAGTTTCTCAGCATTTTTGTCTACCTTCGATTTTCCCAGTGTCTGCAGTTCCTTCTTAAACGAACTAATGAACGGATTGGGCAGGCGGTGTCTTCTGACAGAGCATAGACAATAGGTGCAGGAGTAGGCCATTCAGCCCTTCGAGCCAGCACCGCCAGGACCTTACCCAACCTCACCCTTCCTCCTCCGGCACAGAGTCCTGGAGCTCCCACTACACCTCGTGTTGAAGACTAGATTAGATTTAGATCTTTAGATTAACCTTTATTGCCATTCAGACCTTCCGGTCTGAACGAAATTGTTTACCATACAGTCATAACATATACTAAAAATACACAATAAAGACACACAATAAACACATATCCAACATCCACCACGATGAGTTCACCAGGCACCTCCTCACTGTGGTGGAAGGCAAAAAGTCTTAAGTCATTGTCTTCATCCCTCCTAGTTCTCACAGTGGGACCCCCCTCCCACTGTGAGCTGAGGCACCATCAGCAACGGTTCAATACCCGACTGCGATTCGCATATGGCGACTCTGTGCACTGTGTCAGTATACGACTGCTGCACACTTGGACTGTATCTGAGTTGCATAGAAACACAGACAATAGGTGCAGGAGTAGGCCATTCGCAAGTGTGATGTAGTGGGAATTACTGAGACATGGCTGCAAGAGGGCCAGGGCTGGGAACTGAATATCCAAGGGTATACCTCCTATCGAAAAGACAGACAGGTGGGCAGAGGGGGGGGGGGAGCTCTGTTGGTGAGGAATGAAATTCAGTCCCTTGCAAGGGGTGACATTGAAACCGGAGATGTGGAGTTATTATGGATAGAACTAAGGAATTGTAAGGGTAAAAAGACCCTAATGGGACTAATTTACAGCCCCCCAAACAGTAGCCTGGATATAGGGTGCAAGTTGAATCAGGAGTTGAAATTGGCATGTAGTAAAGGTAATGCTGTGGTTGTTATGGGAGATTTCAGCATGCTGGTAGACTGGGAAAATCAGGTTGGTACTGGACCCCAAGGAAGGAAGTTTGTGGAGTGCCTTTGTGATGGATTCTGAGAGCAGCTTGTATTGGAGCCTACCAGGGAGAAGGCAATTCTGGATTTAGTGTTATGTAATGAACCGGATTTGATAAAGGACCTCGAGGTTAATGAGCCATTAGGGGGTAGTGACCATAATATGGTCAGGTTTAATCTACAATTGGAGAGGGAGAAGAATAGATCGGAGGTGTCAGTGTTACAGTTGAATAAAGGGGACTATGGGGCCATGAGGGAGGAGCTAGCCAAAGTTGACTGGAAAGATACACTAGCAGGGATGACAGTGGAACAACAATGGCAGGTGTTTCTAGAAATAATACAGAAGGTGCAGGATCAGTTCATTCCTAGGAGGAAGAAAGATTCCAAGGGAATTAAGGGGCGACCGTGGCTGACAAGGGACGTCAGGGACAGTATAAAAATAAAAGAGAAGAAGTACAACGTAGCAAAGATGAGCGGGAAACAAGAGGATTGGCTAATGTTTAAAGAACAGAAGATAACTAAAAATACAATATGGGGAGAAAAGATGAGGTATGAAGGTAAGCTAGCCAAGAATGTAAAGCAGAATAGTAAAAGCTTCTTTAGGTAAGTGAAGAGGAAAAAATTAGTTAAGACCAAAGTTGGACCCTTGAAACAGGTGAATTTATGATGGGGAACAAGGAAATGGCAGATGAGTTGAACAGGTACTTTGGATCAGTCTTCACTAAGGAGGACACAAACAAAGATTCCTGATATAGTAGTGACCAGAGGATCTGGGGTGACGGAGGAACTGAAAGAAATCCACATTAGGCAGGAAATGGTGTTGGGGAGACTGATGGGACTGAAGGCTGATAAATCCCCAGGGCCTGATGGTCTGCTCCCAGGGTACTTAAGGAAGTGGCTCTAGAAATTGATTAGACCTTTATTGTCATTTGTGGATGCATTGGTGATAATTTTCCAATGTTCTATTGACTCAGGATCAGTTCCTGTAGATTGGAGATTAGCTAATGTTATCCCACTTTTTAAAAAAGGCGGGAGAGAGAGAAAACAGGGAATTATAGACCAGTTAGCCTGACATCGGTGGTGGGGAAGATGCTGGAGTCAATTATAAAAGATGAAATAGTGGTAACAGGATCGGTCCGAGTCAGCATGGATTTACGAAGGGGAAATCATGCTTGACTAATCTCCTGGAATTTTTTGAAGATGTAACTAGGAAAATGGACAAGGGAGAGCCAGTGCATGTAGTGTACCTGGACTTTCAGAAAGCATTTGATAAGGTCCCACATAGGAGATTAGTGGGCAAAATTAGGGCACATGGTATTGGGGGTAGAGTGCTGACATGGATAGAAAATTGGTTGGCAGACAAGAAAAAAAGAGTAGGGATTAACGGGTCCCTTTCAGAATGGTAGGCAGTGACTAGTGGGGTACCGCAAGGCTCGGAGCTGGGACCGCATCTATTTACAATATACATTAATGATTTAGATGAAGGGATTAAAAGTAACATTAGCAAATTTGCAAATGACACAAAGCTGGGTGGCAGTGTGAACTGTGAGGAGGATGCTATGAGAACGCAGGGTGACTTGGACAGGCTGGGGGAGTGGGCAGATGCAGTTTAATGTGGATAAATGTGAGGTTATCCACTTTGGTGGCAAAAACAGGAAGGCAGATTACTATCTAAATGGTGTTAAGTTGGGAAAAGGGGAAGTACAGCGGGATCTGGGGGCCTTGTTCATCAGTCACTAAAAGTAAGCATGCAGGTACAGCAGGCAGTGAGGAAAGCAAATGGCATGTTGGCCTTCATAACAAGAGGAGTTGAGTATAGGAACAAAGAGGTCCTTCTGCAGTTGTACAGGGCCTTAATGAGACCACACCTGGAGTATTGAGTGCAGTTTTGGTCCCCTAATTTGAGGAAGGACATTGTTCCTCTAGAGGGAGTGCATCATAGGTTCACAAGGTTAATTCCTGGCATTGTGGGACTGTCATATGTTGATAGAATGGAGCGGCTGGGCTTGTACACTCTGGAATTTAGAAGGATGAGAGGGGATCTTAATGAAACATAAGATTATTAAGGGTTTGGACACGCTAAAGGCGGGAATCATGTTCCCGATGTTGGGGGAGTTCAGAACCAGGGGCCACAGTTTAAGAATAAGAGGTAGGCTATTTAGAACTGAGATGAGGAAACACTTTTTTACCCAGTTGTGAATAGACAATTGACAATAGACAATACGTGCAGGAGTAGGCCCTTCGGCCCTTCGAGCCATTCAATGTGATCATGGCTGATCATCCCCAATCAGTACCCCGTTCCTGCCTTCTCCCCATATCCCGACTCCGCTATCTTTCAGAGCCCTATCAAGCTCTCTCTTGAATGTATCCAGACAACCCGCCTCCACCGCCCTCTGAGGCAGATAATTCCACAGACTCACAACTCTCTGTGTGAAAAAGTGTTTCCTCGTCTTCGTTCTAAATGGCGTACCCCTTATTCTGTCTCTGCGGTGTCCCCGTGCAGGTTGTTGTGTCGGGACTCACCTGGCCGCGGCCCTTGCTTTGAGCCAGGCGTCGGGCTTGGCTCTCGAACTGCTCCTGTCCCAGCTTGTCCTTCCCCTTTGGGCTGGCTGGGCGTGGGAAGCAGCTCAGTTGCTTCTTGGCCTGGGAAAAAAAGCGGCAATGAACACACGGCCGTCACGGCTTTCAAAGACCGGGTCATTCGCAAAGGCCCCATCCTCAAACACACACCCGGAACCATTCCACACAACACAACACAACAATGCTGGAGTAACTCAGCGGGTCAGGCAGCATCTGTGGAGAACATGGATAGGTGACGTTTCAGGTGCTGATGAAGGGTCTCAACCCCAAACGTCACCTATCCCTTTTCTCAGAGATGCTGCCTGACATACTGCGTTAGTCAGCTTTTTGTGTCTATCTTCGGTATAAACCAGTGTCTGCAGTTCCTTCTGACGCAGAACACAAGTTTGGCACGGTGGTGCAGTGAGTCGAGTTGCTGCCCCACAGCGCCAGAGACCCTGGATACGTCCTGACCACGGGTGCTGTCTGTACGGAGTTTGTACGTTCTCCCCGTGACCGGCGTGGCTTCCGTCTGGTTTCCTCCCAAAGACATACACTAATGCTATCCTAAACACACACTGGGGACAATTTACAGTGGCCAATTAACCTACAAACCTGCACGTCTTAGGAGTGTGGGGGGGGGGGGAAACCGGAGTACCCGGAGAAAACCCACGCAGGTCACGGGAAGAACGTACAAACTCCGCTCCCTCAGACGGGCACGCACGCACACACGCACAGGCACGCATGCATACACACGCGCACACACAGACACTGACACACTCACGGACACGCATGCATACACGGACACACACACACATGCACTCGTGGACACGCATATACGGAGGCCGAGGGCAGCTCGGACGGCTGCTCCCTGGTTCTGTGAGATGTCAGTGCTCCCAGCAGTTCCACCCGCTGCGCCCGCCCCCCCCTCCCCCTCACCTCGGGGGTGCCGGCTCCCTGGTGGGACTCCTCGGAGAGCCGCTTGCGTTGGCGGGTGGTCACTCCCTTCCAGCTGGGGTCGTGGGCGTCGGGGAAGGCGCGCATCCGCATGGCGCTGATCTCCCGGGGAAGCAGAGTGGCGCGGCGCAGCGTCTCATTCGGGTCGCCCAGGCGCAGCTCGTCCTCCGTGATGGCTGAGTCGGTCACTGCCGCCTGGGGGGGGGGGGGGGGGAGGGGGCAGGAGAGAGAAACACACCCTGAATCTCAGCCCCACCACAAACCACACAGCAGAGGCTTTCCATTGTACCTCAGTACACAGGACAATAAACTGAACTAAAGTTGTGCCTTCTAGTTTTGGGCATTCCCTCTGTCATGGCTTGTACATTCTGGAGTTTAGAAGGATGAGAGGGGATCTCATTGTTAAGGTTGTTAAGGGCTTGGACACACTAGAGGCAGGAAACATGTTCCCGATGTTGGGGGAGTCCAGAGTCCAGGGACCACAGTTTAAGAATAAGGGGTAAGCCATTTAGAACGGAGACGAGGAAACACTTTTTCTCACAGAGAGTTGTGAGTCTGGAATTCTCTGCCGCAGGAGGGCAGTGGAGGTAGGCTCTCTGGATTTTTTCAAGAGACAGCTAGATAGGAGCATCTAGCTCTCTCTTGAAAGCATCCAGAGAACCTGCCTCCACCACCCTCTGAGGCAGAGAATGGGGAGATATGGGAAGGCAGGAACGGGGTACTGATTTTGGGTGATCAGCCATGATCATATTGAATGGGGGTGCTGGCTCAAAGGGCCGAATGGCCTACTTGTGCTCCGATTATCTACGTTTCTATGAGAGTGGGGGGGGATTACAGTGATGTGGCAGTGGGAGGCGTTGGTGAAGGGGCCACGGCTGCTTACACTGGACTCCAGTGGGTAGGAGGTCTTCAGGTGAGGGGGGCAGACCCCGTTGCGTCTCTGCAGCTCCGCAATGCGGTTCCAGTCGTCCAGCTGGTCGGGCTCGTCCAGGCAGCCTCCGGGGTAGAGGGCGCTCGAACCTGCAATGGGGGGGGGGGGGGGGGGGGGGGGGGGGGGAGAGAAATGAGGTTCCCAGACAGACGGATGGATGCACGATACCCACCAGACACATCACCAATCACAGTTGCCGCCTGACCCGCTGAGTTACTCCAGCACTCTGTGTCCTCTTGATGGCAATATTCTATTCTCCAACATTGATTAGCGGTGGATGGTCGGTTACCTAGTTAGTTACTGCAAACTAACCAGAGATCCCAACCACCACATCGTTTGCCCCCCCTCCACTCAACCCCCCTCTCCCTCTCACCCACCTGCAACCCCCCCCTCCCCGCAACCCCCCCCTCCCCACTACCCTCCCACCCACTCCTCCCCCAAAACCCACCCACTTCTACCCCCAAACCAGCCCCCACCCACCCACCCCTCCCCCCAACCCACCCCCCACCAAAACTCACCCCTCAACCCGCCCCCACCCCCAAACCACCCACCAGCAAACCCCCTCCCCCCCAGCCCACCCCTCTCCCCCCGAACCCACCCCTCCCCCCAACCCACTCCTCCCCCCAGCCCCCACCTACCCACCACCCCTCCCTCCCTCCCACTCCTTCAAGCTGATAAAGAGTGGGTCGACTGGGCTTGTATTCACTGGAATTTAGAAGGATGAGAGGACCCCTTATCAAAACATACAAAATTCTTAAAGGGTTGGACACGCTAGATGCAGGCAAAATGTTCCCGATGTTGGGGGAGTCCAGAACCAGGAGTCACAGTTTAAGAGGGTACACAAAAAGCTGGAGAAACTCAGCGGGTGCAGCAGCATCTAAGGAGCGAAGGAGATAGGCGACGTTTCGGGCCGAGACCCTTCTTCAGTCACAGTTTAAGAATAAGGGGTCGGCCATTTAGAACGGAGATGAGGGAAAAATATTTTCACCCAGAGAGTTGTGAATCTGTGAAATTCTCTGCCACCGAAGGCAGTGGAGGCCATTTCACTGGATGTTTTCAAGAGGGAGTTAGATTTAGCTCTTAGGGCTAATGGAATCATAGAAAATAGGTTCAGGAATAGATCATTCAGCCCTTCGAGCCAGCACTGCCAATCAATATGATCATGGCTGAACATCCAAACTCAGTTCCCCGTTCCTGCTTTCTGCTCCATATCCCTTGATTCCTTTAGCCCCAAGAGGTGTATCTAACTCTATTGAAACTCTAACATAGCTTCCCTGAGGCCGGTACATCAGACACACAACCACTGCCTGTTCATACATGGTGGAGTGTTTATGCTGCATCTGTCTCCCTCCTGTGGTCATGTCAGGTAAATGGCGCAGTAGAGTAGCTACCTCACAGAACAAGGGACCCGGGTTCGATCCTGGCTACGGGTGCCGTCTATACGGAGTTTGTCCGTTCTCCCCGTGGGTTTTCCCCCCCCGAGAACTTCGGCCTCCTCCCATACTCCAAAGGCGTGCAGGTTTGTACCTTAATTGGCTTGGTACAAATGTAAAAATTACTGTGTGTGTGAGTGTGTGTGTAGGATAGTGTTAATGTGCGGGGATCGCTGGTCGGTGCGGACTCGGTGGGCCGAAGGGCCTGTTTCAGCGCTGTTTCTCCAAACTAAAATTTCGCCCAGTGTCCATTTGTAGATTTTGTTTTGAATCGAATTGAACACTTTATTGTTCTTTCTTTGCATACGAAAGGTATTCAAAGTTACAAATCCCCCATCCCACGCCAGGTCCCACTTTGTTCTCCCCCTCCCCATTTTAGCCCACTGATATTAATTGCTTTTATTCTGCATTAGCAACTTACTGGAATCAGTCCCACAAGCCCGTTATTGCCGCAGAAACCAGGAACTGCACACACTGGTTTACGGGACACAAAGTGCTGGAGTAAATATTGGGGGAGTCCAGAACCAGGGGCCACAGTTTAAGAATAAGGGGTAAGTCATTTAGAACGTAGATGAGGAAACACCTTTTCACACAGAGAGTTGTGAGTCTGTGGAATTCGCTGCCTCAGAGGGCGGTGGAGGCAGGTTCTCTGGATACTTTCAAGAGAGAGCTAGATAGGGCTCTTAAAGACAGCGGAGTCAGGGGATATGGGGAGAAGGCAGGAACGGGGTACTGATTGGGGATGATTGGGGGTGGGTGAGTGAGTGAAGAGTGAGTAAGAATGAGTGGGGGAGAGAGAGAGTGAGTGAGTGACGGTGCGGTACGGTACGTACTGGCGGCGCCGGTGCTGAAGAGCCGGGATGAGCGGCGTGTGGTGGGCCTGAAGCCGGGCAGGTTCCTCAGCGCCGCAGCCCCCAGATCCTCTGCGTTGCTGTCCAGCGACTGCTGCGAGGTGGAGCGCTGGGTGGTGTGCAGCGAGCTCGCCGACGGGGTGCGGCTCCTCCAACGGCCGCGGGACGCCGGCGGCAACTGCAGCGGCGGCGGCTGCTGGCCGGCCACGCTGGGCTGGGAACACGAGGGCTGGGCCAACAACATGGAGGCCGAGCTGCGAGACGTGCTGGGCTCATCCTCAAACTCCACCATCTGCTTCTGTGGAGAGAACACGGAGCAAGTGTCAGTGGCGGGGCGGTGGGGAGAGGCTGGAGAGGGGGGGGGAACAAGCTGGAGGGGACGAGGGGTCAACTGGAGATGGGAGGGGATTCTGGATGCAGGGGGGGCAGCGGTCAAGCTGCTGCCTTACAGCGAATGCAACTCCGGAGGGAGGGAGGGAGGGAGGGAGGGAGGGAGGGAGGGAGGGAGAGCTGCCCCCTACCTTGGTCATGAGGATGTTGATGACCTGGGTGGTACGTTTGCGTCCCGAGCGAGTTTTCTTGGCTGAGTCGAGGCACAGCGACCCCAGGGAGCCCAGGCTGGTGTCCATGTTGGAGTGGCTGTGCTGGGGCAGTGGCGTGAAGTACAGCGACTCCAGTGACTCCCTTTTCCCCTGCAGCTTCTGCACCACCACAGAGTCGCTCCCCTTCACCTCGGGGGTCTTGTAGCCGGCCTTGCCCCTCCTGCGGGAAGACGGGAAGAAAGTCACGTTCGTTGCCGCAGGCGGCCAAGACACTTATTTATTTATTTTTATTGTACTAATACTTGTATTCAAAAAATAAAAATCATACAAATGAGCATAATCAAAGACTGCTGATGTTGACAGTTTTACAAACCATCAAATTAATATAACGCCAACTTTATCAACAGAACGCTCCCGCCGGGACCAGCGTTCACGGAAGGCCTTCAAAGTCCCCATGGAGTAGGCCCGGGAAGGGGGCAGGCAGTCGACCCTGCTGCGGCCGTCGACTGCCCGCTGCCTGGACCCGCGAGTGGCCATCTTGGCCAAGACACTGGGTGTTTTTAAAATGGCCGCCACACATTCGAGTTGTTGCCTCACAGCGCCAGAGACCCGGGTTCCATCCCGACGACCGCTAAGGCAGCGTCTGTGGAGAACACGGGCGGGTGACGTTTCAGGTTGGACCCCTTCTTCAGACTGAAAGCGGATGGGAGGGGAATATTTAATAAAGAACTGCAGATGCTGGAAAAATCGAAGGTGGGCAAAAATGCCTCACTGCGCTAGAGACCCAGGTACGATCCCAACTGGTGGCTTTGTCCGCATGTAGTTTGTGACCAGAGAGGATTTCTCCTAGTGCTCCGGTTTCCTCTCCCATATCCCAGAGGCAAGCTGGTCAGTGTACAATTCCCTCGGTGGGTGAGTGAGGAGTTGATGGGACGTTGATGGGAATGTGGCGAGAATAACAAAGGCATTAATGTAGGATTGGTGAATGGGAGATCGACAGCAGGCACAGAGTTGAGTTTAGTTTAAACATATTGTCTATTGTCTATTCCGGTTCTCTGGATGCTTTCAAGAGAGAACTAGATAGGGCTCTTGAAGATAGTGGAGTCAGGGGATATGGGGAGAAGGCAGGAACTGGGTATTGATTGGGGATGATCAGCCATGATCACATTGAATGGCGGGGCTGGCTCGAAGGGCCGAATGGCCTACTCCTTTCAAGAGTGAGCTGGATAGAGCTCTTAAAGATAGCGGAGTCAGGGGATATGGGGAGAAGGCAGGAACTGGGTACTAATTGGGGATGATCAGCCATGATGACATTGAATGGCGGTGCTGGCATGAAGGGCCGAATGGCCTCCTCCTGCACCTATTGTCTATTGAAATGTCGCCCATTCCTTCTCTCCAGAGACGCTGCCTGTGAGAGTTACTACAGCATTTTGTGTCTACAATGGGAAACATTTTTCTTGCATCTAGCCTGTCACCAGATGGCAATAAGTGTAGAATAAATGATTCGTTATCCTCAGTAAACTAGACAAGTCTGTGTTCGGCGTTAACCCGTTTTACACCGCTTTACCTGGCTGCTGTACTGTCCCAGGCCACCACCGCCGACTCGTCCAGGTCACTCAGCTCCATGCTGTCCTTGCTGAACTCCGCCTCTGAGTCAGCCGCTTGCACCGAGCCCTGGTCGGTGTTGCTGCGCGACCTCCTGGTGATGACCACGCTCGCCTGCGACTTGTTCACCTCCCTCAGTTGCCGCTCGGCGTACTCCACCTGACAACGACCCCAGGAATGAGCGGGTTAAGAAGGATGAGGGGAATATCTTATAGAAACATATAAAATTATAAAAGGACTGGACAAGCTAGATGCAGGAAAAATGCTCCCAATGTTGGACGAGTCCAGAACCAGGGGCCACAGTCTTAGAATAAAGAAAGGGGAGGCCATTTAGGACTGAGGTGAGAAAAAACTTTTTCACCCAGAGAGTTGTGAATTTGAGGAATTCCCTGCCACAGAGGGCAGTAGAGGCCAAATCACTGGATGGATTTAAGAGAGAGTTAAATAGAGCTCTAGGGACTAGTGGAGTCAAGGGATATGGGGAGAAGGCAGGCACGGGTTATTGATTGGGGACGATCAGCCATGATCACATTGAATGGCGGTGCTGGCTCGAAGGGCCGAATGGCCTCCTCCTGCACCTATTTTCTATGTTTCTATGTTAACGCGTGGCGGCCAGCGTCTGACGACACCCGGCCTAACACTCCCTGCAGTTTTAGAAGGTGTTCAGTGGATAATAATTTTTCTGGGAGAATGAGGTTAGGAAGGAGAGATAGATCAGAGGGTAGACAAAAATGCTGGAGAAACTCAGTGGGTGAGGCAATATCTATGGAGCGAAGGAATAGGTGACGTTTCGGGTTGAGACCCTTCTTCAGACCCTTTTTCCCGCCCACTCCTCCCTCCCACCTCCACAACATCAGTCTGAAGAAGGGTCTTGTTCCGAAACGTTACCTATTTCCTTCGCTCCCTCACCTGCTGAGTTTCTCCAGCATTTTTGTCTACCTTCGATCTTTCCAGCATCTGCAGTTCTTTCTTAAACGACAGATCAGGAGGAATCTCTTTAGTCAGAGGTGGTGAATCTGTGGAATTCTTGGCCACAGAAGGCTGTGGAGGCCAAGTCAGTGAATATTTTTAAGGCAGAGATGGATAGATTCTTGATTAGTACGGGCGTCAGAGGTTATGAGGAGAAGGCAGGAGAATGGGGATGGGAGGGAGAGATAGATCAGGCATGATTGGATGGTGGAGTAGACTTGGTGGACCGAATGGCCTAATTCTTCTCCTATCACTGACAAACTTTTGACAAGACACCAAGTTGTCGAGTTTAGTTTAGTTGAGAGACAGTGCGGAAACAGGCCCTTTGGCCCATCGAGTCCACACCTACTGTGCCCATGCCAGACAGCTCGAATAACTCATGCTCCTGTGCTTTGGTTAAAACAGCTCATGTTCCCTTATCTATTGACTATTGTTTGCAAACATAGAACACAGAACTGAATAGCATAGGAACAGGCCCTTCGGCCCACAAGGTCTGTGACCTGTACGACGCAAAGACCATGCACATATCTGCCTGCACATAGATGATACATATCCCACCACTGCCTGAATATACCTGTGCACATGTAAAGGTTTCTTAAAGGCCTCCACCGTCACCCCTGGCAACGTGTTCCAGGCACCCACCACCATCTGTCTGTAGAAATAAAATTGACCCGCACATCCCCCTCGCACCTTAAAATAATGCCCTCTAGTACTCCCCCCTCCCATTCCCAACCCGACCTTTCTATCCGGGGCCTCCTACATGGCCAGAGTGAGTCCCACCGTAAATTGGAGGAGCAGCACCTCATATTTCGCTTGGGTAGTTTACACCCCAGCGGTATGAACATTGACTTCTCCAATTTCAGGTAGTCCCTGCCTTCTCCCTCCTTCCCCTCCCCTTCCCAGCTCTCCCACAGCCCACTGCCTCCGCCTCTGCCTTTCTTTCCCCCCCCCCGCCCCACCACACCCCTCTGAAGAAGGGTCTCGACCCGAAACGTCGCCTATTCCTTCGCTCCGTAAATGCTGCCTCACCCGCTGAGTTTCTCCAGCATTTTTGTCCACCCTCTAGTATTTGATATTTTCATCGTGGGCAAAAGGTTCTGACTGTCTACCTTATCTGACTTTCTCATCATTTTTTATAAACTTCTATCAGGTCTTCCCACAACCTTCAGCGTTCCAGAGAAAATAATGCAAGTCTGCCCAACTTCTCCCTGTAACTGAAACCCTCTAATCCAGGCATCATTCTGGTAAAACTCTGCACCCTCTCCAAAGCCCCCATATCCTTCCTTGAATGGGAAGACCAGAAACACTCCCGGTGTAACTAGGAAAATGGACAAGGGAGAGCCAGTGGATGTAGTGTACCTGGACTTTCAGAAAGCATTTGATAAGGTCCCACATAGGAGATTAGTGGGCAAAATTAGGGCACATGGCATTGGGGGCAGAGTGTTGACATGGATAGAGAAGTGGTTGGCAGACAGGAAACAAAGAGTAGGGATTAACGGGTCCCTTTCAGAATGGCAGGCAGTGACTAGTGGGGTACCGCAAAGCCCGGTGCTGGGACCGCAGCTATTTACAATATACATCAATGAATTGGAGGAAGGGATTCAAAGTAACATTAGCAAATTTGTAGATGACACAAAGCTGGGTGGCAGTGTGAACTGTGAGGAGGATGCTATGAGAATGCAGGGTGACTTGGACAGGTTGGGGGAGTGGGCAGATGCATGGCAGATGAAGTTTAATGCGGATAAATGTGAGGTTATCTACTTTGGTGACAAAAACAGGAAGTATTTTCTGAATGGTGTCAAGTTGGGAAAAGGGGAAATACAACGGGATCTGTGTATCCTTGTTCATCAGTCACTGAAAGTAAGCATGCAGGTACAGCAGGCAGTGAACAAAGTAAATGGCATACTGGCTTCATAACAAGTGGAGTTGAGTGTAGGAGCAAAGAGGTCCTCCTGCAGTTGTACAGGGCCCTGGTGAGACCACACCTGGAGTATTGTGTTTACATTTTGGTCTCCAACTTTGAGGAAGGACATTCCCGGGATGGCGGGACTGTCATATGTCGATAGAATGGAGCAGCTGGGCTTGTATACTCTGGAATTTAGAAGAATGAGAGGGGATCTTATTGAAACATATAAGATTATCAAGGGATTGGATATGCTAGAGACATGTTCCCGATGTTGGGGGAGTCCAGAACCAGGGGCCAGTTTAAGAATAAGGGGTAGGCCAGAGAGTTGTGAATCTGTGGAATTCTCTGCCACAGAAGGCAGTGGAGTCCAATTCACTGGATCTTTTCAAGAGAGAGTTAGATTTAGCTCTTAAGGCTAAGGGAATCAAGGGATATGGGGAGAAAGCAAGAACAGGATACTGATTCTGAATGATCAGCCATGATCATATTGAATGGCAGTGCTGGCGCAAAGGGCCAAATGGCCTACTCCTGCTGCATCTACTTTCTACGTTTCTAAGTCTCTCAGATTACTTGGATAGGACAGGTTTGGAGAGATATGGAGCCAGTATGGGCAGGTGGGACTAGTGTAGATGGGACAAGTTGGGCCTGTTTCCACTCTGTACCACTGTACGCTGACTGTGAAGTGCATCAACAATGTCCGTGACGATAACCCGTGCCCGTGGATGACGGAGACAGCGGCCCACCTGTGCGGAGAGGGTTGCGCTCTTCTGGTTGGCTTCCTTCGCCTCCTTGATGGCCTGCTGTGCCTCAGCCCGCAGCCGCTCGGACTGCGCGCGCATCTCTGCGCCCTCCTGCGTGGCTGCGGCCAGCTGCTGCTCCAGCGAGGCCACGCTCTTCTCGCGGGCCTCCAGCTTCTCCGCCAGCTCCAGACTCAGCAGCTTCTTGCTGTCGTAGTGAGTCTTTGCCTTGTCCAGCTGCCAGCCGATGGGTGTGCAGCAACGGAGCCAAGGGGAGGGATGGGGGAGGTAAACAAACACAACGCACAAGATCAGTTGCATTAGCGGCCATATTGTTGAGACCCCCCAGCAGATAGTTTGGCGGCGTTAGCCCCGCTCACTGGATCACTAAACCATTTAGTTTAGTTTTAGTTTAGTTTAGAGATACAGCGCGGAAACAGGCCCTTCGGCCCACCGGGTCTGCGCCGACCAACGAACCCCGCACATTAACACTATCCTACACACACATGGTGGTGACGTGACGTGATGGCGTATTGACACGCGGTGTTTTTTCAAGTGACACAACATTTCATTTTTCGCCGCTGGATTTTGAAATGTTCAGAATCTTTTGATGACACTGATATGATGCCGGCAACAATGGCCAAGTGGGACAGGCCCCTTGAGTTACTCCAGCATTTTGTGTTTACCTTCGACACAACTTTATTTATCCAGGAGGGTCTGCCAACAGTTAAAAGATACCGTTAAACGCGAATGAATGAAGAGATATGGGGGGAAAAAAAGCAAGAATGGGGTACTGATTTTAGATGATCAATCACGATCGAAGGGCCGAATGGTCTACTCCTGCACCTATTTATTAGATTATTATTAAGGGTTTGGACACACTAGAGGCTGGAAATATATTCCCGATGTTGGGGAGTCCAGAACACAGTTTAAGAATAAGGGGTAAGCCATTTAGAACGGAGATGAGAAAACACTTTTTCACACAGAGGGTTGTGAGTCTGTGGAATTCTCTGCCTTAGAGGGCAGTGGAGGCCGGTTCTCTGGATGCTTTAAAGCGAGAGCTAAATAGGGCTCTTAAAGATAGCGGAGTCAGGGGATATTGGGAGTAGGCAGGAACGTGGTACTGATTGTGGATGACCAGCCATGATCACATTGAATGGTGGTGCTGGCTCAAAGGGCCGAATGGCCTACTCCTGCACCTATTGTCTATTGGTGATAGGACGGTTCAGTTGCCTGATAACAGCTGGGAAGAAACTGTCCCTGAATCTGGAGGTGTGTGTTCGTTTTCACACTTCTGTATCCTTGCCCGAAGGGAGAGAGGGGAGAAGAGGGAGTGACCAGGGGGTGAGACTGGTCCTTGATGATGCTGCTGGCCTTGCCGAGGCAGCGTGAGGTGTGGATGGAGTCAATGGAAGGGAGGTTGGTTTGTGTGCGCGATGGTCTGGGCTGCGTCCGCAATTCTCTGTGATTTCTAGCGGACGGAGCTTGTTCCCAAACCGTGCCGTGATGCATCCCGATAAAATGCTTTCTGCGGCGCACCGGTGGAAGACACAAACCTGGGCCTTGACATGCTGCATCACCTCCTCCTTCTCCTTCAGCTGTGAGTTCAACTCCATCACCTGCTGCTCCAGCTTCTCCTGCTTTTCGTTATCGCGAGCCTGTAATAACCAAACACATTTTTTTTTGCTTGGGCAGCGCGTTTTGAGTTTGGCGTAAGGTCACGTGTACCGGGGTACAGTGAAAAAATGTTGTTGCGTGCTAACCAGTCAGTGGAAAGACAAAACAGGAATACAATCGAGCCGTCCGCAGCGTACAGATGCAGGATAAGGGAATGGGCGAGGGAGCATCTATGGAGCGAAGGAATAGGTGACGTTTAGGGTCCAGACCCAAGGGTCTCGACCCGAAACGTCACCTATTCCTTCGCTCCATTGATGCTGCCTCGCCCGCTGAGTTCCTCCAGCTACCTTTGATTTTTTTCCAGCATTGCAGTTCTTTCTTAAACATGGAAAATAAATAATGTTTAGTGCAAGGTAAAGCCAGTAAAGTTCGATCCAAGATAGTCCGAAGGTCACCAATGAGGTAGATAGCAGTTCAGGACCGCCCTCTAGTTGGTGAGAGGATGGTTCAGTTGCCTGATAACAGCCGGGAAGAAACTCTCCCTGAATCTGGAGTGTGTGTGCGTTCGTTTTCACACTTCTGTACCTCTGGCCTGAGGGGAGAGGGGAGAAGAGGGAGTGACCGGGGTGAGACTGGTCCTTGATTATGCTGCTGGCCTTGCTGCCAATGTTCACATTTTTGGCCCATCAAGTCCACGGTTTGGTCTGTTTTGAAGGGTCTCGACCCGAAACGTCGCCTACTCCTTTTCTCCATAGATGCTGCCTCACCCGCTGAGTTTCTCCTGCAGTTTTTGTCTACTTTCGATTTTTCTAGCATCTGCAGTTCCTTCTTCAACATTTTGTCTACTCCACTGCAAAATCTCCTCAAGATATGCCTATTTTGAAGAAGTTCTCCTCCTCTCTCCGAAGACAGTTTAACAACCTCCTCTCTCTCACTGCTCCCCCTGTGTGATTCCCCCCTCCCTCCATCTCTACGACAACAACTTAACCCCGGGTCTGAAGAAGAGTCTCGACCCGAAATGTCACCTCCTCCTTTTCTCCGTAGAGCTGCCTCACCCGCTGAGTTTCTCCAGCATTTTCTGTCTACCTGCGGGTTTGTAGGATTATTGGTCTCCGTAGAAGAAGCCCCTAGAACTAGCGTGAGCGGGTAATCGATTGCCGGATTGGACTTGATGGGCCAAAGGGCCTTTTTCCAGGCTGTATCTCTAAATTAAATTAAACTAAACACCATATTCCCCATCCTTTTCACACTGCTATGTTTTTCGAAGCAGGCAACATCATTTCTAGACGTAAAGGGCATGTCCCACTTACACAAATTTTCGGCAACTTGCTGGCACCCGTCATAGTCGCAGCAGGTGGCCGAAAATTTCCAACATGTTGAAAATCCAGCGGCGACCAGAAAAAGATACGACTCTTTGGGCAACCACTCACGACTCATACAGGCGTCACCCCGCGACACAATACAACTATGGCGGATGCCGGCAAGTCAATAGACAATAGGTGCAGGAGTAGGCCATTCGGCCCTTCAAGCCAGCACCGCCATTCTATGTGATCATGGCTGATCATCCCCAATCAGTACCCCGTTCCTGCCTTCTCCCCATATCCCCTAACTCCGTTATCTTTAAGAGCCCTATCTAGCTCTCTCTTGAAAGTATCTAGAGAACCGGCCTCCACCGCCCTCTGAGGCAGAGAATTCCACAGACTCACAACTCTCTGTGTGAAAAAGTGTTTCCTCATCTCCGTTCTAAATGGCTTACCCCTTATTCTTAAACAGTGGCCCCTGGTTCTGGACTCCCCCAACATCAGGAACATTTCCTGCCTCTAGTGTGTCCAAACCCTTAATAATCTTATATGTTTCAATAAAATCCCCTCTCATCCTTCTAAACTTCAGAGTATACAAGCCCAGCCGCTCCGTTCTCTCAGCATATGACAGTCCCGCCATCCCGGGAATTAACCTTGTAAACCTACGCTGCACTCCCTCAATAGCAAGAATCTCAAATTTGGAGACAGAAACTGCACACAAGAGCCAGGTATGGTCTCACTAGGGCCCCGTACTACTGCAGAAGGACCTCTTTGCTCCTATACTCAACTCCTCTTGTTATGAAGGCCAACATGCCATTTGCTTTCTTCACTGCCTGCTGTACCTGCATGCTTACTTTCAGTGACTGAGTTACTGCAGCACTTTGTGTCGTTTTTTTTTACCTGACTGCAGTTCACTGTGTGAAGGACTTGGCGGTGCACAAGGGACTTACCACGAGTTTCTGCAGCTTGGTTTTAGCCGTGACATCGTGCTGGGACAGCTTCTGATTCAGATCTGCGACCTGCAACACATCAAATAAATCCCATTCATGAAGTGACCAAAATCAACGACTTCCAGAGAACAATCCCTCCAGGGCCGGCACAGCACGGTGGCGCAGCGGTAGAGTTGCTGCCTCACAGCGCCGGGGCTGTCTGTGCGGAGTTTGTACGTTCTCCCCGTGATCTGCCGGGGTTTTCTCCGGGTGCTCCCGTTTCCTCCCACACTCCAAAAATGTGCAGGTTTGTAGTTCATTGGCTTCTGTAAAATTGTACATTGATATTTATGTGTGTGTGTGTGTGTACACGTGTGTGTGTGCATGTACATGTGTGTGTATACGTGTGTGTGTGTGTATGTGTGTGTACGCGTGTGTGTGTGTGTACGTGTGCGCGTGCCTGTGTGTGCATATGTGATATATATTTTCTCTCCACTCTCTAAATATATATATATATATAGTTATTCCAGCACTTTATCCACGTGTGTGTGTGCGTGTGTGTGTGTATATGTGTGTGAGTATGTGTGTTAGTGTGAGTGTATGTGTGTGTGTGTGTACGTGTGCCTGTGTGTGCGCATCTGATATATATTTTCTCTCCTCTCTCTAAATATATATATATAGTTATTCCAGCACTTTATCCACGCGCGCGTGTGTGTGTGTGTGTGTGTATGTGTGTGAGTGTGTAGGTATGTGTGTGTGTGTGAGAGGGTATGTATGTGTGAGTATGTGTGTATGAGTATGAGTGTGTGTGTGTGTGTCAGTGTGAGTGTGTGTATGAGTGTGAGTGTGAGTGTGTGTGTGCATGTCAGTGTGTGTGAGTGTGAGTGTGAGTGTGTGTCAGCGTGAGTGTGCGCGTGAGTGTGTGCGCGTGCGTGCGTGAGTGCCCTTTGGCTCATGGACTCGGTGGGCCAAAAGGGCAGATTTCCTCGCTGTATCTAAACTAAACTAAATGTAATTTCATGAAGGGAGAGCGAGATGCAAAACTTGGGGCTAAATCCTTCCGATTCTCCAAAGGAAACAGCAAGACATTCCTGTAGTCAAAGAGCCAGCAATCTTCCAAGTTCCTTTTAAGTGTTGTGATAGTACCTGCCTCAACGACCTCCTCTGGCAGCTTGTTCCACACACCCCCACCCTCTGGTCATGGCCTCAGAATCAAAGCACGTTCCTTTAGGAAGGAGATGAGGAGGAATCTCTACCTCCTTAGATGCTGCATCACCTGCTGAGTTTCTCCAGCATTTGTGTCCACCTTTGATTTTCCAGCATGTGCAGTTCCTTCTTAAACAGGAATCTCTTTAGTCATAGGGTGGTGAATCTGTGGAATTCATTGCTACAGATGGCCGTGGAGGCCAAGTCAGTGGGTATTTTTAAGGCAGAGATAGATAGATTCTTGATTAGTACGGGTGTCAGGGGTTATGGGGAGAAGGCAGGAGAATGGGGTTGGGAAGGAGAGATAGATCAGCCATGATTGAGTGGCAGAGTAGACTTGATGGGCTGAATGGCCTAATTCTGCTCCTATCACATATGACCTTATGACCCTCTGTGGAGTGCAGTGCTGAGAAGCCGGGGAGTTACCTGTGTGTGGAGCTGCTGCTGTTCCTCCTGGAATCTGTGGCGATCGTCCATTAACTTGAGCTTGGCCTTCTCGTACTTGCCGCTCGCCTCGTCGGCCCTCCGCCGCGCCTCTTCCTCCCGCTGGCGGCCGGCCTCTTGCTCCTCCGTGTGGCGGGCGGTCAGGGCTTGCAGCTGCTGGCTGTGGGCCTCCTGTGCCTGGGCCAGCTCGGCCTCCAGCCTGGCGCGGGCCTTCGCCGCCTCCTCGCCCAGGGCTTGCTGCAGCCGCTGCACCTCCTGGGCCTGCTCCGTGCATTGCTGCCTGGCGGCGGGCAGCTGCCCTGCCTCCTCCGTCAGCCGCTCCACCTTGGCCAGCCACTTCCCCTCGGCCGCGGCCAGCTCAGCCCGCAGCCGCTCCAGCTCCTCGTCCGACCGGCACTGGCGCTCCTGCTCCGCCGCCAGTCGCTGCTGCAGGCTCTCGACGCTCTGCCGCTGCGCCTCGCTCTCCGCCCGCAGCTCCTCGCTCCGCAGCCTGGCCGCCTCCCGCTGCTTCTCCAGCGCCTCCTGCAGCTGGCAGCCGCTCTTGGCCGCTGCGGCCAGCTCCTCCCGCAGCCTGGCGCTCTCCTGCTGCTCCCCCGCACACTTGCCCTGCCAGGACTGCAGCTCCAGCTGCAACGCGGCCAGCCGCTCCCTCTCCCGCAGCAGGCTGCCCAGCTGCTCCTTCAGCGCCGCGCAGCGCTCCCCCACCTCGCTCTCCCGCAGGGCCAGGCCGTCGCATTTGCCCTGCAGCTCGGCCAGCTGCGCTCGCAGCGCCTCTGCATCCGTCGCCCGCTCCTGGCATAGGTCGCGGGAGGAGCGCAGCTCTTCTGCGGCGGCGGCGGCCTCTTCCCCGTGGCGGCGGCACTGCTCCTCGCTGGCGGCAAGCTTGCAGCCGAGCTCCTGCAGCTGGCGCACCCTGTCAGCCAGCAGGCCGGTGTGGCGGCTCAGCTCGATGTCCTGGCCTGCGATCCGCTCGCCCAGCTCCCCCTCAGCTGCCATCACCCGGGCCTGCAGCTTCCCCAGCTCCACTTCCTGCGCTCGCCACTTCTCCTGCAGCTGCTGCAGCTGCTCCCTCGCAGCCTCCTCCTGCGCTTTGACCTGGGCGGTGCCAGCCAGCGCGGACGCCAGCTGGCTCTGCAGGCTGCTGACTTTGCTCCTGCAGCACACCCAGGGCCCTCTCCTTCTCCTCCCTCTCGCCTTCCTCCCGGGACTGCCGCTGGCTCTCCGCCCCCTTCAGCTCCTCCAGCCGGCCCTGCAAGGCCGTGAGCTCAGCCTGCAGCCTCTCCCTGGCCTCCTGGGCCTCCCTGGCCGCGTCCCTGGCCTCCTGCAGCTCCGCCAGCCGCCTGGCGCCGCTGCGCAGCAGACCCTCGCTCTCGGCCCGTGCCCTGGCCAGCTCCTGCCTCTCCTGCTCCCGCACGGCAGCGCTCCGGGCCGACTCTTCCTCCCACAGCCGCTGAGCGGCCTCCAGCTTGTCCTGCCAGCTGGCAGCCTCGGACCGGGCCTGCGGCTCCAGCGCAGCCCTCTCCCGCAGCAGCTCCAGCTCGCCCCGTGGCAGCCGCACGCTGCCCTGCTCCTCCGCCTCCCGCTGCCTGGCCCGGGCTTCCAGCTCGCTCCTCCTGGCCTTCTCCTCCGCCAGCTCTGCCCGGCCCCTCTCCCTGGCCTCCTCCGCCATGCGCTCCAGCGCAGCCACCTCGCTCTGCGCCGCCTCCAGCTTCTCCTTCCACGAGGCCTCCTGCAGGCGCAGCCTCTCCCCCTCCTTGCTGCTGTCCTCCAGCGCCGCACTGGCTGCGGACAGCTGCGCCTGCAGCTCCCTGGCCTTCTCCGTCGATCGCCTGCCCTCGTCCGCGGCCGCCGCCTCCTGCTCCGACAGCCGGGCTTTGGCCTGGTCCCGCTCCTCCGCCACCCCCTTCAGCTCCTGGGCCAGCCGGCTGCCCGCCTGGGCGTCCGCAGCCCGCCTCTCCTCCCACTGCTGCTTCTCGCTCTCCAGCCCGTCCAGGCAGCTGCGCAGGGTGGCCAGCTGCTCCCGCAGTGCCTGGTTGGCGCGCAGGGCCTCGTCCAGCCCTGCCGCCTTGCCCTGCTGCTGCTCCAGCTCGGCCTGGGCCTCCTGCAGCCGCTGGCGCAGGGCCGCCACCTCGGCCGAGTGGCTCTGGGTGTGGGCGTCGCAGGCCGACTGCAGGCTTTGGTTCTTGGACGTCACCTCGGCAACCTCGGTGTCCAGCATCTCCACCTTGTACATCAGCTCGTTGCGCTCCTTCTCCAGGTGCTCGATGCCCAGCTGCGTCCCCTCCAGCACCTGGATCTGCTTGTTCAGCCGCCCCATCTCGCTCTCCTTGTCCGCCTTCAGCCGCTCGTACTGCGTCACCACTGACGTCTTCTCGTGGCAGATCCTCTCCGACTCCTGCTTCAGGGCGTTCATCTGCTGCAGCGTGCTCTCCCGCTCCGCCTCCAGCTGCCGCTCAAAGCCGTGCAGCGCCTCCTCCTTGGCCCGCAGCGCCTGGCCCAGCTTCTCCAGCTTGGAGCGCAGCTCGTGCACGGCCTGCTGCGCATCCTGCTGCTTGCTCTGCGACTCTGCCGCCAGTTGCTGCCGCAGCTGCTTCTCCTCCTCGAGCTCCAGCTCCTTCTGCACCAGCGAGTTGTTCACCTTCATGATCTCCGTGTTGAGGGTGCCCAGCTGCCCGGCCAGCTTGCCCGCCTGCTCCTGGGCCGTCAGCTGCAGCCTCTCCTTCTGCTCGTGCAGCTCGGAGATGGACTGCTTCAGGCTGTCGATGGTCTCCGTCAGCTGCCCCTTCTCCTCCTTGTGGAAGGTGCTCTCCTGTTCCAGCTCCGTGGCTTTGGCCGTCAGCTCCGACACTTCCAGCTTCAGGGCTTCCAACTTCATCCGCAGCAGCGGGTTAGGGTAGGGGGGGAAAAAACACAAAGCAAAGTCTTAACATATTGTCAAAATGCAGTAAAACTCAGCGGGTCAGGCAGCATCTGTGGGGAACATGGATAGGTGACGTTTCACAGAGTGCTGGAGTAACTCAGCGGGTCAGGCAGCATCTCTGGAGAACATGGATAGGTGACGTTTCACAGAGTGCTGGAGTAACTCAGCGGGTCAGGCAGCATCTGTGGGGAACATGGATAGGTGACGTTTCACAGAGTGCTGGAGTAACTCAGTGGGTCAGGCAGCATCTGTGGGGAACATGGATAGGTGACGTTTCACAGAGTGCTGGAGTAACTCAGTGGGTCAGGCAGCATCTGTGGGGAACATGGATAGGTGACGTTTCACAGAGTGCTGGAGTAACTCAGCGGGTCAGGCAGCATCTGTGGGGAACATGGATAGGTGACGTTTCACAGAGTGCTGGAGTAACTCAGCGGGTTAATAGAGATCTTGTAAGGATTAAAAATAAAATAGAAGAGCAAGAAGGTCATAATTTAATTTACAAGGATGTTGCCAGGACTAGAGGGTGTGAGCTATAGGGAGAGGTTGAGTAGGCTGGGTAGACGCACAGAGTCTCTTGCCCAGAGGGGAATCGAGGACCAGAGGACATAGGTTCAAGGTGAAGGGGAAAAGATTTAATAGGAATCTGATGGGTACGTTTTTCACACAGTGGGTGTTGGGTGTATGGAACGAGCCGCCAGAGGTAGTTGAGGCTGGGACTATCCTAATGTTTAAGAAACACTTAGACAGGTACATGGATAGGACAGGTTTGGAGGGATATGGACCAAATGCGGGCAGGTGCGACTAGTGTAGCTGGGGCATGTTGGTCGGCGTGAGCAGGTTGGGCCGAAGGGCCTGTTTCCACACTGTATCACTCTATGACGATGAACCATTGTGGTCTCCAGTTGTGAACATGGAACAGTGTGGTGGGGATGGCTGCCCAACCTGCTGAGTTACTTCAGTATTTTATGTCTGTCGTTGTTCCCAAAATAACAGTGTTTCACCCCAAAAACTGCACGGATTCCATGCAACGCCATCTCTATGGGTCAGGCGTTACGGGGAGAAGGCAGGAGAATGTAGTTAGGAGGGAGAGATAGATCAGCCATGATTGAATAGCGGAGTAGACTTGATGAGCAGAATGGCCAACCTGCTCCTATCACTTATGACCTCAGAAAGGTGAAGAAAGCGAATAGCATGTTAGCCTTTATAATAAGAGGAGTCGAGTATAGGAGAAAAAAGGTCCTTCTGCAGTTGTACAGGGCCCTAGTGAGACCACACCTGGAGTATTGTGTGCAGTTTTGGTCCCCTAATTTGAGGAAGGATTCTTGCTATTGAGGGAGTGCAGCGTAGGTTCACAAGTTTAATTCCCGGGATGGCGGGATTTTCATATGCTGAGAGAATGGAGCGGCTTGGCTTGTATACTCTGGAGTTTAGAAGGATGAGAGGTTATCTTATTGAAACATATAAGATTATTAATGGTTTGGACATGCTAGAGGCAGGAAACGTCCCCGATGTTGGGGGAGTTCAGAAACAGGGGCCACAGTTTAAGAATAAGGGGTAAGCCATTTAGAACGGAGACGAGGAAACATTTTTTCACACAGAGAGTTGTAAGTCTGTGGAACCCTCTGCCTCAGAGGGCGGTGGAGGCTGGTTCTCTGGATACTTTCAAGAGAGAGCTAGATAGAGGAGTCAGGGGATATGGGGAGAAGGCAGGAACGGGGTACTGATTGGGGATGATCAGCCATGATCACATTGAATGGCGGTGCTGGCTCGAAGGGCCGAATGGCCTACTCCTGACATTGTCTATTTGACTTATTGTTAGACTTATTGTCTAACACAACGGTTTCTTTGAAGACGATTTGTCTGAACCTTTGAGTAAGTTGGTCAAGGGTAATAGGGAACCTGCGGCGCTCGGTAGAAAGCGGCGGTAGAAATATTATTGTCTATTGTGTCAGGAGTTACCGGAAGAAGGCAGGAGAGTGGGGTTAGGAGGGAGAGATAGATCAAGCCATGATTGAACGGCGGAGTAGACTTGATGGACCAAATGGCTGACTTCTGCTCCCATCACATACGATCTCATATTATCAGAGCCTAGAACAGCACAGGAACAGGCCCTTCGGCCTACAGAGTCCGTGCGGGACCCGATGCCAAGGTTACGGGCCTGACCCACCTGAAGAACATCAGCCATCACCTCGCCTCTCATCCCACTCGAACCTTCGCCCGCCTCCTTCAGCTGGTCCTCCATGAACGATATCTTCCCTTCCAATATCTGTATCTTTTCTTCCATCAATTTCTGACGCGCGCAGACGCACACATGCAGACAAAGAACAAAGAGGTGAGATTTAGCACCGCACACACACGTTGGACATCCAGCACGGAGACCAAGACTGACATCCCACAAAGCATCTCCCGCGTACGTCAGTTCATGGTGGCGCAACGGTAGAGTTGCTGCCTTACTGCGACAGAGACCCACCCGGGATCGATCCCGACTACGGGTACCATGTGTGCAAAGTCAATAGACAACAGGTGCAGGAGTAGGCCATGTGGCCCTTCGAGCCAGCACCGCCATTCAATGTGATCATGGCTGATCATCCCCAATCAGTACCCCGTTCCTGCCTTCTCCCCATATCCCCTGACTCCGCTATCTTTAAGAGCCCTATCTAGCTCTCTCTTGAAAGTATCCAGAGAATTGGCCTCCACTGCCTTCTGAGGCAGAGAATTCCACAGACTCACAACTCTCTGTGAGAAAAAGTGTTTCCTCGTCTCCGTTCTAAATGGCTTACCCCTTATTCTTAAACTGTGGCCCCTGGTTCTGGACTCCCCCAACATCGGGAACATGTTTCCTGCCTCTAGCGTGTCCAAACCTTAATTATCTTATATGTTTCAATAAGATCCCCTCTCATCCTTCTAAACTCCAGAGTGTACAAGCCCAGCCGCTCCAGCAACATGGTGCCAGGACAATCACCTCTCCCTTAATGTCAGCTGTGGCACAGTGGCGTAGCGGTAGGTCCACTGCCTCACAGCTCCAGAGACCGGGGTTCGATCCCGACTTCGGGTGCTGCCTGTACGGAGTTTGCACGTTCTCCCCGTGACCTGCGTGGGTTTTCTCCGAGATCTTCGGTTTCTTCCCACACTCCGAGATCTTCGGTTTCTTCCCACACTCCACAGGTTTGTCGGTGAATTGGCTTGGTATAAAATGTTAAATTATCCCCAGTGTGTGTAGGGTGGCGCGAACTCGGTGGGCTGCCGCACAGACAGCACCCGTAGTCAGGATTGAACCTGGGTCTCTGGCGCTGTGAGGCAACAACTCTACCCTTGTGGATTATCATTAAAAACCCATCCAAATGACTAAGGGCGCATTAGTTCCTCCAAACCATCCATGTGGTCTCCTCTGCTCAGGGGGGAGCAGACAGAGGTGGACAACAGACGGCAGTGATCCCAGCACGGTGAATGACTCAATCACACAATCACAGGCAGAATTATTCAACACACTCGCGAAACATTGCTCACATACATTCTCATCAATCTAAGACCAGCATGGAGACGCGCACACACACACGCACACATACATACACACACACATGCACACACACACACACACGCACACATGCACACACACACATCTGCACACACGCACACATACACACACACGCAGATACACATACATGCACGCATGCACACACACACACACACAGGCAGACACACACAAACACACATATGCACACACGCACACACATATGCACACACGCAGACACACACACAGACGCTCATACACACAGCGGCAGACACAGGTACACAGACACATGGGCACACAAATACACACCGGAGGGTGAGGGGTGATCTTATAGAGGTGTACAAAATTATGAGAGGATTAGATCGGGTAGACGCAAAGAGTCTCTTGCCCAGAGTAGGGCGATCGAAGACCAGAGGACATGGGTTTAAAATGTAATAGGAAACAGAAATGTACATTTTCACACACACACATATGGTCTCACACACACATGTATAGACACACATGTGCATGCGGTCGCACACACACACATATGGTCTCACACACACGTATAGACACACACACACGCGCGCATGCGGTCCCACACACACATATGGTCTCCCACACACACACATACGGTCTCACACACACATGTATAGACACACACACACACACGCGGTCTCACACACACACATGCGGTCCCACACACACGGTCACACGCGTACACACTCGTGTACATGGCCACACGCACGTATGACATGTCATACTTTATCCGACAGGGCCACGTGTATATCGCTCTGCAGTTGGGTGTGTTTCTCCTCCCAGAGGGGCATGGCTGCATTGTGTTCATCCGCCAGGTCGTTCAGGGCCTTCTGTGACTGCGCCAGCCGGCTGCCCAAGTCACGGACCTGCAGCACAAGATGGAGACAGGGCGTTCACTGCGGCACTGGACACCCAACATCCCACACCCCAGACTTCCCTCACCTATCACCCCCATGAAACCCCTGAACCATGACTCTTGACCTCCCCCCACCGGACATCCCTGACCTATGACTCCCTGAAGTCCCTGAACCGTGACACCTAACCCCCCCGACATCCCTGACCCCCAAAATCAGTACCCCGTTCCTGCCTTCTCCCCATATCCCCTGACTCCGCTATCGTTAAGAGCCCCATCTAGCTCTCTCTTGAAAGTATCCAGAGAACCGGCCTCCACCGCCCTCTGAGGCAGAGAATTCCACAGACTCACCACTCTCTGTGAGAAAAAGCGTTTCCTCGTCTCCGTTCTAAATGGCTTGCTCCTTATTCTTAAACTGTGACCCCTGGTTCTGGACTCCCCCAACATCGGGAACATGTTTCCTACCTCTAGTGTGTCCATGCCTTTAACAATCTCATATGTTTCAATGAGATCCCCTCTCATCCTTCTAAACTCCAGAGTATACAAGCCCAGCCGCTCCATTCTCTCAGCATATGACAGTCCCGCCATCGCAGGAAATAAATATATACAATACATGATCCTTACAAAACTCCATCCGACATTCTCGGATGCTATACATACATCCAATACAGTTTCCCCAAATCACAATTTTATCTCCCACCCTTGCCACTCATGTGGCCCACTGACGTGGGATCCCCTCCCTTATTTTGAGGGGCGTCTCCACCACACCCTGCCCTCCGTATCCGGCAGTGGACGGACCCTAGACTGTGGCCCTCCCCCACCGAGCCTTGGCGTTGGCTGCACCGAGCTTCAGTGCGTCCCTCAGCACGTACTCCTGCAGTCTGCAGCGGGCCAGTCGGCAACATTCCCCGACGGACATCTCGCTCTGCTGGGTGGTGAACAACGCTCGGGCAGACCAAAGGGCGTCTTTCACCGAGTTGATGACCCTCCAGCATCACTCGATGTCAGTCTCTGAATGTGTCCCTGGGAACAGTCCGTGAATCACAGAGTCCTCTGTGACGGAGCTGTTCGGGATAAAGTGCGACAGGGACCCTTGCAGACTCTCTTTGCGAATCCACACTCTGCAAAGAGGTGGGTGAACGTCTGCTCTCCATAGCCGTCGTCCTGAGGGCAGCAAGCGCTGGTAGTGAGGTTACCCATGGAACACGGTCTCTCATCCTCGCCGCAGAAGCGGCAGGCGGCTGGGGGCCCACTGGAAGCGTCGCACAGTGAGCGAGTTGGTCGCACAGAGGGGAGAGGCCCACACACAGACAGACAGACACAGAGACACAAACACACAGAGCTGTTGACCTACCGAGGTCCAGCAGCCAGAGCGAGGGGTTTTGGACGTTTACAAACTAAAAGTTAAAACCTCTCAGTGACATCAGAGGCCAGCAAGGAGGCGATTGGCCGGTGGAGACAAGAGCCTTTGTTGGGGCTTCATTGAGGAAAGAGGAAAATCGGCCGAAACATCGAGTGGCGGTCCACAGATCACCCGCTCCCCACCCTGCCACAACCCCCATCCACTGCTCCACACACACACACACACACACACACCCTCCGCACTGACAAACTATTATTCACAATACACCCCACTAACACAGCAAGAAGGATGGTCTAGACACAAGGAACCGCAGACGCTGGTTTACACAGGAAAGAATAGTGGATGTGCAGAGGATGTATCCACTAGTGGGAGAGTCTCGGACCAGAGCTCACAGCCTCAGAATTAAAGGATGTTCCTTTAGGAAGGAATACGAGGTGGAATTTTTTTAGCCAGAGGGCGGTGAATCTGGAATTCATTGCCAAAGGCGGCCGTGGAGGCCAAGTCAGTGGACATTTTCAAGGCAGAGATATATAGATTTTTGATTAGTGTGGGGTGTCAGGGGTTATGGGGAGAAGGCAGGAGAATGGGGTTAGGAGGGAGAGATAGATCAGCCGTGATTCCTTCACGCCATCGATGCAGCTTCTTCAGACTGATGTGGAGGCGGAGGTGGCGGGAAGCCCCCCCCCCCCCCACCTCAGTCTGAAGAAGGGTCTCGACCCGAAACGTCACCTATTCCTTCGCTCCATAGATGCTGCCTCACCCGCTGAGTTTCTCCAGCATTTTCATCTACCTTGGATTTTTCCAGCATCTGCAGTTCTTTCTTAAACGATCAGCCATGATTGAATGGCGGGGTAGACTTCTACTCCTGTCACTTATGAACTTTTCCCTGGGTGGAAATGTCCATCACTAATCGTCTAGTGTACGGAATTCTCTGCCACGGAAGGCAGTGGAGGCCAATTCACTGGATGGATTTAAAAGAGAGTTAGAGAGAGCTCTGGGGGCTAGCGGAATCGAGGGATATGCATAGATGCCAACCCTAAATTTAGTTCACAGTAACATTCAACCCATTTGTCCGTAACAAATGGGGTTAAATGCATTTCTCTCCGTAACATACTCACTTGGGGTTGTTGCCGGCGGCTATGCGCCTGCGCACTGGTGCAGATCAGCGGGCTGCCGGCGGGCGGGTGCGGCACATGCGCACTTGGCAAGGTTGCCGGCGGGTCTGCGCCTGCGCACTGGGTGGGGGGGAGGCCCGGTGATGGGGCTGCCGACGGCAAGAAAGTGCCGCTGATCGCGCGGGCCGGCGCCGCCCGGTCTCTGGGCCGGGCGTGGCTGCGAGCTGCCGGGCTGGCAAACCGGGGGCACATGGCGCCGGCGTTCACCACGGGAGGAACACCGGCGCGGCGGTGTTCCGTAACAGCATGTTTGGCTGCCGGAACACCGTAAAAAGGTTATTTCGCCGGGACAAAATACGGCGAATCCGGGACACTTGGCATCTCTGGATATGGGGTGAAGGCAAGCACGGGTTACTGATTGTGGATGATCAGCCATGATCACAGTGAATGGCGGTGCTGGCTCGAAGGGTCATATGGCCTCCTCCTGCACCCATTTTCCATGTTTCTATGTTTAAGAAAGACTGCAGATGCCGGAATAATCGAATGTAGGCGAAAATGCTGGAGAAACTCATTTTCGGGTGAAGACCCTTCTTCAGACTGATGTGGAGGTGGGGCGGGGCTAGAAGCCCCCCGCCCCCAACCACCTCCACATCAGTCTGAAGAAGTGTATCGACCCGAAACTTCACCTGTTCCTTCGCTCCATAGCTCCAAAGATGCTGCCTCACCCGCTGAGTTCCTCCAGCATTTTTGTCTACCTTCTATGTTTCTTTGTTACTAGAGGGGATAGGTATATGGAGAGAAGGGGAAAGATTAATGAAGGAGTGCGAGGCAGGTTTTGTTTTTATTAGTACTGGTGTCAGGGGTTATGGAGAGAAGGCAGGAGAATGGGATTGAGAGGAAGAGCTAGAATGAATGAATGGCGAAGTAGACTTGATGGGCCGAATGGCCCAATTCTGCTCTCACAGCTTGTGAATTTATGAACTTAGAGGCTGGGGTTGTTATTTAATTGGTGTTTTTTTTAAAAAACAGACTGGGTGGTGGGTGCCTGGAACATGCTGGTGGTCAGATAGGATAGAGGCATTTAAGAGGCTTCTAGATAGCCACATGGAACTAATAGGGAATAGAGCAGTATGGATCACCAGCAGGCAGATGAGATCAGTTGGGATCTTGTTCAGCACAAACTTTGTGGGCCAAACGGCATGTACCTGTGCTGGACTTAATGCCCTTAAATGCTGGAATAACTCAGCGGGTCAGGCAGCATCTCTGGAGAACATGGATAGGTGACATTTCACAGGGTGCTGGAGTAACTCAGCGGGTCAGGCAGCATCTCTGGAGAACATGGATAGGTGACGTTTCTGTTCAGAACTCTTGTCCAGACCAGGGGCCACAGTTTAAGAATAAGGGGTAAGCCATTTAGAACAGAGATGAGGAAACACTTCTTCACACAGAGAATTGTGAGTCTGTGGAATTCTCTGCCTCAGAGGGCAGTGGAGGCCGGTTCTCTGGTTACTTTCAAGAGAGAGCTAGATAGGGCTCTTAAAAATAGCGGGGTCAGGGGATATGGGGAGAAGGCAGGAACGGGGTACTGATTGGGGATGATCAGCCCATGATGCTGGCTCAAAGGGCCGAATGGCCTTCTCGTGCACCTATTGTCTATTGTAAACACAACGGTTTATTTGAACCTTTGTGTAAGTTGGTCAAGGGTAATAGTGAACCTGCGGCGTTCAGTAGAGAGCGGCGGTAGAAAATCATCATCTTCAAAAAACGCTGTCATTGGTTTAGCAAATTTGGCACAGGGTAGTTTTGGATTTGCATGCACCTTTGATTCGCTGGGCAGGATGCCATTCTCCGTCACGCGATGCCCAAGGAAAGTGAGTTCGCGAGCGGCAGACAAGCAATTGTTCGTGTTAACGACAATACCATTTTCGTCGAGACCACGGAAATTGCTTCAGTAACTCCTGATATGGGCCGGTGTTGGGTTGGAGGCTGGTACGGTGAGATAGTCATTGCCGGACGGCAGATGCAGTTCACCTGTGCGCGAGTGCAGCAATCACTCAAGCGGCAGTTTTTAAAATCCACCAGCAAAGAAAAGTGTGAAAGAAAATCCGTTCCGATAATAGGTTTTGATAGGTCGGCGAGTGTGAAAATCCCAGCGAAGCGTTTTCTGCAATCCAAAGTCGAGCGTGACTGATTTCTGACCGAATGTCCGTATGCTAGAATTGTTCGCGGCGGTGAGAACACATCTGGGGTCGGGATGTAAACCCTCTTGGGAACTGGGAGGAACGACCCATAACTCGGCGCTGTAGTCAATGAGATATTGCATACCCGCTGAGATAAAAGGCGGTGGCTAGTTAGCCCACGGGCAGCAGTCGCCTCTACTGCCGGGCCTGGTCGTTCCCGGGTGTTGATGTTTGTAGACGGAGCAAGGAGGTTGACACGACCGGGCCGCTGCACCAGATCTCCGGTGTTTCCAGCAAATGTATTGGGGCATCGTCTCAGCCCCGACCTCCAAGGTTTGCGTTAAACCTGAAACGGGGATGGTTCTACTGGGCTGACAAAGGCTGGACTTGCGCAGTGAGCGCTGCAATTTGCCGTTCCAACTGTGCATTTTCCAGCTTTACTGTCGCTGCATTAACCACTGTCACCTGCTGCGCAGTGGTTGCCTCCATGACAATGTTGGCCTGTACTGCGAGCTCATCTATGCTGGCCGATTGAAACATATCTATCAGGTGCCCCTGCACCCGAGTATTACCTACATTCTCGCCAATCATAACTCATTGCAGATTAGTGCGTCTGTCCATGGAGTTGTTATTGAGCTCTTCTGGCTGGAACTTCTCTTGAGACAACAGACAATAGGAGCAGGTGTAGGTAATTCGGCCCTTCGAGCCAGCACCGCCATTCAATGTGATCTTGACTGATCATCCCCAATGAGTACCCCGTTCCTGCCTTCTCCCCATATCCCGTGACTCCGCTATCTTTAAGAGCCCTATCTAACTCTCTCTTGAAAGTATCCAGAGAACCGGCCTCCACCACCCTCTGAAGCAGAGAATTCCACAGACTCACAACACTCTGTGAAAAAGTGTTTCCTCGTCTCCGTTCTAAATGGCTTACCCCTTATTGTTAATAAGAATAAGTGAGGCTGCTGGTGAGTCGCCAGCGGTGACAGGCTGCATGCAAAACCAAGGTGGGCGTGAAGGGGCCTCAGAGTCATGTATGGTATGATTTGCATGCAGAACAAGCTTTTCACTGTATCTTGAAACGCGTGAGACAGGGACGTGCCGTCAGGGGAGGCAAGGTAGGCAGTCCCCATCCCGACTAAAATTATAAAAAGCTAATTATTAAATATAAATAGTAAAGAATTCCAATCCATATACTAAATTCAGTATTTATTATTAAATGGTTATTTTTTAATAATGGGTCTTAGGTAGTCATAATTCTCCCGTGCCTTTCATCCACAGTACGCGTAATACACGTAACTATGTTCAGCTCGCGTGCCGTGGACGCTGCTTCAAGCCTTCACTTACAACGGGCAATAAAGGCAGCTGAAATCCTGCCTTGCACCGTGGACTGCGCGCAAGGTGCAGCGTGAGCATGCCCACAGGAGAGGAGTCCGATCTGCGCATGCACGGGTTTTTAAAGATTTTTAAAAAGACGACCGACTGCCTACAGGGCAGATCTGCGCATGCGCGGTTTTTACGATTTTCTGTGCGTGTGCGAATTTTTAACGATTTTTTAAAAGTCGACCGACATGTGCCTGACCCGAGATCGGTAACAAACCAAGCGCATTTGCACAGTGCTGCTTCTTTAACGATATTTAGAAGTATTTCATCACACGGTGAATCACCGCACGTTTCTGCGGTTATGAGCAGCAAGATATATTTTATCTTGACCCCCAAACACAATTTTGTTTGGGTAGACTTGCCGCCACATTCTGCCAACAACTACTGGACTAGTACGGGTTAGTACCGCTGTCAGAGGTTACAGGGAGAAGGCAGGAGAATGGGGTTGGGAGGGAGAGATATGATTGAATGACAGAGTAGACTTGATGGGCCAAATGTCCCAGTTCTACTCCTATTCCGTATGACTCCCTGAAACCAGCGCTATGACTAAACAAATTCTTCCTCATCCCCTTTTTAATTCTGAGGCTGCGCCCTCTGGTCCTAGACTCTCTCGGGGGTGGAAACATCCACTCTATCCTGGCCTATCACTTATGACCCAATGATCTTATGAACTACTATCTACCTCACAGGAGACCCTCGGACTATCTTTGATCAGGCTTTACTGGCTTTATCTTGCACTAAACGTTATTCCCTTTATCATATATTCAGACCCCTTCACTTTTTCCACATTTAGTTACGTTACAGCCTTATTCTAAAATGGATTAAAACAATTTTTTTTAATTGTCAATCTACACACAATACCCCACAATAAAAAAGTGAAAACAGGTGTTTAGAAATGTTAGCAAAGTAATTAAAAATAAATAACTGAAATATCACATTTACATAAGTATTCAGGCCCTTTACTCAGTACTTTGTTGCAAGGATTAGTTGCAGCACAAGTTTATTTTTTAAACTAAACATTACCTTGCACGATAGGTCTCCATTTTCCTCTTCGAGTTTATCTATTTTTCGCTCGGTCTGACTTTTTTCGGTCTTCAGATCGTGACACTGTTTCTGGGTATCTCGCAGTCTGTTCAACAAACTGGGGGGGAGAGTAGTCAAAGCATCCAATTAATACACAAGTCAAAGAGAAAAATTCTGCATTCAAACTAACGACGGGAAAATTAACTCCCCCAAACTGTCCTCGGAGCAGAATTAGGCCATTCAGCCCATCGAGTCTACTCTGCCATTCAATCATTGCTGATCTATCTCTCCCTCTCGACCCCATTCTCCTGCTTTCTCCCCATAATCCCCTGACACCTGTACTAATCAAGAACCTGTCCACCTGAACCTACCTGATCTCCCGGTTGCTAAACACTTTAATTCTCCTTCCCATTCCCACACTGGCCTTTCTGCCCTGGGTCTTCTCCATTATCAGAGTGAGGCGAAACACAAATTGGAGGAACAGCATCTCATATTTCGCTTGTAGACACAAAATGCTGGAGTAACTCAGCGGGACAGGCAGCATCTCTGGAGAGAAGGAATGGGCGACCTTTTGGGTCGAGACCCTTCTTCAGACTGATGCCGGGGAGGGGGCGGGACAGAGATAGAATGTTGTCGGACACAGTAAGACTGGTGGAAGAACAGGGAAGGGGACAGAGAGAGAAAGCAAGGGCTATTTGAAGTTAGAAAAGTCAATGTTCACACCGCTGGGGTGTAAGCTACCCAAGCGAAATATGAGGTGCTGCTCCTCCAATTTGCGCTGGGCCTCACTCTGACAATGGAGGAGGCCCAGGACAGAAAGGGCAGATTGGGAATGGGAGGGGGAGTTGAAGTGCTGGGCCACCGGGAGATCAGGTTGGTTAAGTCAGACTGAGCGGAGCTGTTCAGTGAAACGATCGCTGAACCTGCGCTTGGTCTCGCCGATGTAGAGAAGTTGACACCTGGAACAGCGGATACAGTAGATGAGGTTGGAAGAGGTGCAAGTGAACCTCTGCCTCACCTTTCAGCTGTCGCATGCAGCATATAACTAATCCTCCTACATTTTCGCCACCTCCAATGGGATACCACTACTGGCCACGTATCTTCCCATCTCCACCTCTTTCTGCTTTCCGCAGAGACCGCTCCCTCCAAAACTCCCTGGTCAACTCGTCCCTTCCCACCCAAACCACCCCCTCCCCGGGTACTTTCCCCTGCAACCGCAGGAGATACAACACCTGTCCCTTTACCTCCAGCATTTTGTGTCTACCTTCAATTTAAACCAGCATCTGCAGTTCTTTCTTACATACTTATTCATATTTTGCTTGGGCAGCTTACACCCCAACGGTATGAATATTGATTTCTCTAACTTCAAGTGGCCCGGGCATTCCCTCTCTCTCCATCCCCCCCCACCCAAGTCGCACCAGCTTCTCGTTTTCACCCAACAGCTAACAATGGCCTGTTTCCTTTATCATCATTACTTTTTTGCATATCTTTCATTCATTGTTCTTTTATCTCTCTTCATCACCGCCTATATCTCTTGCTTCCCCTATCCCTTATCAGTCTGAAGAAGGGTCTCGACCCAAAACTCTCCAGAGATGCTGCCTGTCCCGCTGAGTTACTCCAGCTTTTTATGTCACTCTTCGGTTTGACCCAGCATCTGCAGTTCCTTCCCACACAAGAATCTATGTCAGTCTTGGTAGGCCGAAGGGCCATTTCTAAAGTCTCTATTGTGAAGTTCTCTGACACTAGGCTCGAGCGAGCGAATGAGTGAGGGGCTGCAGCGATACCTCTCGCATTTCTCCTGCAGGTTGGCCAGCTCGTCGGGCTGCTCCTCGGACGCCTGTCTCTCCGTCAACCTCACCAGCCGGTCCACCTTCTGCTGCATGATGGAGATGTGTGTGTCTGGCGGAAAGGAACAAGGCAAACTCGTCAACAGTCCGCCGATTGTTGAATTAGAGGAACTCGCGTGTAAACCAAAGATCCTATAGCGGAGCAAGATAGACCCGCTAAACGCAATGGGCTGACGTGTAGTACGCAACGGAGCAGAACATGGGCATTTTTTTCGTCCATTTCAGTAACCCGACCCGACTCGCAGTGTAATCAACGTTGCGGGGGGAACAGTTTGTGTTAATATATTAAAATTCTGAAAATGAGAAGATTTTTACCAAATAACTTTTATTTTTATGAGGATGTTTCCGTAACTGGCTTCCGTCTCCGCACTAATATCCTATGGGATCTTTGGTGCGGAGATGGAAGCCGGTTACGGAAATGGGGCCTAAAATTACCCATGAATCTGCCCATGACCATACTACATATTTTTCGCCGGGTGATCTATCTTGTTTGCTATAGGATCTTTGGTGTAAACCATGCAGCCAAATGGTTTCTTTATTGTTGCGTGGACCAGGTTCAGTGAAATCAGGCCCCTGGTTTCTTTTGCTCTGGTATTTTATTTAATTCACATGTTTAATCAAGAATGTTTTATGTGTAATTCCTAACTGTCATTGTATGCCGTTGCGGGTGGAGCACCAAGGCAAATTCCTTGTATGTGAATACTTGGCCAATAAACATTCATTCATTTAAAAACAGTTTTTGCATACAGATCCACAAGACTATAGAAACATAGAAAATAGGTGCAGGAGGAGGCCATTCGGCCCTTCGAGCCAGCACCGCCATTCAATGTGATCGTGGCTGATCATCCCCAATCAGTAACCCGTGCCTGCTTTCTCCCCATATCCCTTGATTCCACTAGCCCCTAGAGCTCTATCTCACTCTCTTTTAAATACATCCAGTGAATTGGCCTCCATTGCCTTCTGTGGCAGAGAATTCCACAGATTCACAACTCTCTGGGTGAAAAGGTTTTTTCTCATCTCAGTTTTAAATGGCTTCCTCTTTATTCTTAGACAGTGGCCCTTGGTTCTGGACTCCCCCATCATTGTGAAAAATTTTCCTGCATCTAGCTTGTCCAGTCCTTTTAGTTCAGAGATACAGAACGGAAAAAGGCCCTTCGGCCCACTGGGACTGCGACAACCAGCGATCCCCGCACATTAATTAAACATTTACCAGTGTGGGATGTTCCGCTGTGGGGGATGTTCATGTTAAATTTTATAGTGTTGTGTCCTTTTCATTTTATTTGTGTGGCTGTATGATAACTCAAATTTCACTGCACCAATTGGTGTATGTGACAATAAATGTAACTTGAACTTGAACAATTAACCTACAAACCTGTACGTCTTTGGAGTGTGGGAGGAAACCGAATATCTCAGAGAAAACCCACGCAGGTCACAGGGACAACGTACAAAGTCTGTACAGACAGCACCCATTGTCGGGATCGAAGCCGGGTCTTTGGCGTTGCATTCGCTGTAAGGCAGCAACTCTACCGCTGCGCCACCGTTATAATTTTAAACGTTTCTACCCCTGTGCGTACATAAGCACGATCGCCCCGTTCAGTACAAAATGTACACAACAGCACCATTGAGTCAATATGCCGGAGGCGCCATTTTACAGTCCCAGCTGCTGTCGGTCACAAAGGTTGCAGCCATCCCCTCCATTCCCATCATCCCCTGATCACATGTCCCTCTCCAGGCCTTGTTCCCCAGGGGCAGGAGGTGCTTCCCGCAGCCCACCTCGAAGGCGCGGATGGCAAGACCCCCGATCTTCTCATTGGGCCCTTTGTCCAGGGCCCGCTGCAGCCGTTGCCGGCTCCTTCCTCTGCTTTCCCAATTCCCGATCCACGGAGCGAGCAGGGGCCGGACTTGGCGGCCCTCTATCGCCGAGCAAGCTGGGCCTGTGGTCAGGATACAGGCCAGGCTCAATGAGCCTGTGGTCAGGATACAGCACAGGCTCAATGGGCCTGTGGTCGGAATACAGGTCCTGCTCAATGGGTCTGTGGTCGGAATACAGGCCCGTCTCAATGGGCAGTGCCACAGTCTGCTTGCACCCGTAAACCGGCTTACAACCCGTGAATAAGGGGAACCAATGAAGCAGTGACAGTCATAAACATGGATAGGACATGTTTGGAGCGATATGGACCAAACGCAGGCAGGTGGGTCTTGTGTAGCTGGGGCATGTTGGCCGGTGTGGGCAAGTTGGGCCTGTGTCACTCTCTCACTCTAACCAGGGGAGTTCAGGAAAGGCAGGGAACATTTCAACCATGTAAATTCATGAGGGGAATAGACAGGGTAAATGTACTCTGTCTTTTACCCAGGGCACGGAAATTAGGAACCAGAGGGCATAGGTTTAAGATGAGGGGGTGAGGGAAAGATTTAATAGGAACCCATGGGACGTTTTTCACTGAGGGTGGTGGGTGCATGGAACGAGCTGCTGGAGGAAGTAATTGAGGCAGGTACGATAAATAGGTACAGGGGTGGCACAACTGCAGACTTGCTGCTGCCTCACAGCGCCAGAGAACCGATTTCCATCCTGACCTCGTGTGCTGTCTGCACATGGTCGCGTGGGTTTTCTCCAGGTGCTCCAGTTTCCTCCCACACCCCAAAGAGGCACAAGTTTGCAGGATAATTGGGTTGGGTGACAATGTAAATTGTCCCCAGTGTGTAGGATGGTGCCAGTGTATGGGGTGACTGGTGGGCAGCACGGCCTTGATGGGCCGAAGAGCCTGTTTCCACGCTGTATCTCTAAAATCTAAGGTAAAGTCTAAGCACCGAAACTTCATCTATTCCTTCGCTCCACAGATGCTGTCTCACCCGCTGAGTTTCTCCAGCATTTTTGTCTACCTTCGATTTTTCCAGCATCTGCAGTTCTTTCTTAAACATGGATAGTCCAAGGGTCACCAAAGAGGTCGATAGTAGTTCAGGACCATTCTCTGGTTGTGATGGGATGATTCAGTTGCCTGATAAAAGCTGGGAAGAAACTGTCCGTGGATCCAGTGAGCCATTCCAGGCCCGCTCCGCCACGCTAGAGGCAGGAAACATGTTCCCGATGTTGGGGGAGCCCAGAACCAGGGGCCACAGTTTAAAAATAAGGGGTAAGCCATTTAGAACTGAGACGAGGAAACACTTTTTCACACAGAGAGTTGTGAGTCTGTGGAATTCTCTGCCTCAGAGGGCGGTGGAGGCCGGTTCTCTGGTTACTTTCAAGAGAGAGCTAGATAGGGCTCTTAAAGATAGCGGAGACAGGGGATATGGGGAGAAGGCAGGAACGGGGTACTGATTGGGGATGATCAGCCATGTACACATTGAATGGCGGTGCTGGCTCAAAGGGCCGAATGGCCTACTCCTGCACCTATTGCCTGTTGTCACACACGAGCCTTCCCCGCGGTTACCTTTCTCGGTGATGAGTTTGCGAGTGTCCGTCAGCTCCATCTCCAAGTCGTCGCGAAGCATTCGCGCGTCGGCCAGCTGCCTCTTCAACCGTCGCACCTGCACCTGCGGCGTCCGCATGAAGTCGCGCATCGGCGAGGTCGGGGAGGTGGAGGGGCCACAACTGCAGCATGGGACAGACAGACACACAGCGGTACAGCACGCCGACAGACCCTTCGGCCCACAATGTCCCTGCCACACAACAGACCCTTCGGCCCACAATGTCCCTGCCACACAACAGACCCTTTGGCCCACAATGTCCCTGCCAAACAACAGGCCCTTCGGCCCATAATTCCCTGCTACAAAACAGGCCCTACAGCCATCAATGTCCCAGTTACACAACCGACCCTTCGGCCCACAACGTGCGTGCCACACAACAGACCCCTCGGCCCACAACGTCTTTGTCACGCATGGCGCCAATCCAATCTAATTTAGTTTTGTATATTATAGAGATGCAGCGATGGAACGGGCCTTTGGGCCCACCATGTCCGTGTCACACAACAGACTTTTCAATGTTCGCTAGACCGACCAACATCCCCCATCTACACTGGTCCCATCCATGTCGCTCCAAATTTGTCCTATCCATGTAGCTGTCTAAATGTTTCTTAGTCGCCGCCTCATCGACCTCCACCGGCAGCTCGTTCCTTATAACCAACACCCTCTGTGCAAAAAAGGTTGCCCTTCCAGTTAAATCTTCTCCCCTCACCTTAAACCTACGTCCTTTGATTCTCAATTTCCTGACTCTGGGTAAAAGACTCTGTGCATTTATCCTAATTATTCCTCGTGTGATCTTATACACCTCGATAAGATCACCCCCCATCCTCTTGCACTCCAAGGAATAATGTCCTAGCCTTCTTAACCTTTCCCTTTTGCTCAGGCCCTCAGCTTGTTGGAGAGACAGATCAGCCATAGAAACATAGAAAATGGGTGCAGGAGTAGGCCATTCGGCCCCTTGAGCCAGCACCGCCATTCAATGTTTTCATGGCTGATCATCCAAAATCTGAAGATGGGTCTCGACCCGAAACGTCACCTATTCCTTCGCTCCATAGATGCCTCACCCGCTGAGTTTCTCCAGCATTTTCGTCTACATCCAGAATCAGTACCCTGCTCCTGCTTTCTCCCCATATCCCTTGATTCCGTTAGCCCTAAGAGCTAAATCTAGCTCTCTGTTGAAAACGCTCGCCATGACTGAATGGCAGCACAGGCTTGATGGGCCGAATGGTAAATCTACTCCTATCACGTATGAACGTGTGAACATCCTTGCTAATCTTTTCTGCACCTTATCCAGCTTAACAGCATCCTTCCTATTAACAAGCTGGCCAAAGACTGACCACAATACTCTAAACAGACCACATCACTGTAAACTGGGAACACCGAATGCTGCTGACCTGTACACCTTCGGCGCCACAAACTGGGTCTTGTGTCCGAGTTTCCCACTGAACATTGGAGTGGTAGCTTCATCTGAACTGGCGCTGTGATGATGAGCCATTGGAGACAAGGCTGTAAAGATAGAGAGAAAACGATCGCCGTTTATAAAGCTGCCACAAGTATCTTCCGTGGTTGACACAAAAAGCTGGTGCAACTCAGCAGGTGAGGCAGCATACGTGGAGAGAAGGAACTGGCGACGTTTCGGGTCGAGACCCTTCTTCAGACTGATATCAGGGGAGGGGGTGGGACAAAGATAGAATGTAGTCGGAGACAGTAAGTCTAGCGGGAGAACTGGGAAGATCATGGAGAGAGAAAGCAAGGGCTACCTGAAGCTAGAGAAGTCAATGTTCATACCGCTGGGTTGCAAACTAGCCAAGCGAAATATGAGGTGCTGCGCCTCCAATTTGTGCTGGGCCTCACTCTGACAATGGAGGAGGCCGAGGACAGGAAGGTCAGATTGGGAATGGGAGGGGGAGTTGAAGAGCTGAGCCGCCAGGAGATCAGCTTGGTTAAGACAGACAATAGACAATAGGTGCAGGAGTAGGACATTCGGTCCTTCGAGCATCGCCCATTCCTTCTCTCCATAGATGCTGCCTCACCCACTGAGTTACTCCAGCTTTTTGTGTCCACCTCGATTTTACCAGCTTCTGCAGTTCATTCTTACACAAGTTCTTTCCAATATAGCTTCTTCCCATCAAACATCAGGCTCTATATAACTCAGCGGGACAGGAAGCATCTCTGGAGAGAACGAATGGGTGACGTTCGTGGAGAGACCAGAGTCGTCACCCACTTCTTCTCTCCAGAGACGCTGCTTGTCCCGCTGAGTTGCTCCAGCTTTTTATGTCTATCGTTGGTTTAAACCAGCATCTGCAGTTCCTTTCCAGGTGAGGCAGAGGTTCACTTGTATCTCTTCCAACCTCATCTACTGTATTCGCTGCTCCAGGTGTCAACTTCTCGGTGAGACCAAGCGCAAGCTCGGTGATCGTTTCGCAGAACACCTCCGCTCAGTCAGTCTTAACCTACCTGATCTCCCAGTGGCTCTGTACTTCAACATCCCCTCCCATTCCCAATCTGACCTTTCTGTCCTGGGCCTCCTCCATTGTCAGTGAGGCCCAGCGCAAATTGGAGGAACAACACCTCATATTTCGCTTGGGTAGTTTACACCCCAGCGGTATGAACATTGACTTCTCTAACTTCAGATAGCCCTTGCTTTCCCTCTCTCTCAATCCCCTCCCCCTTCCCAGTTCTCCCACCAGTCTCACTGTCTCCGACTACATTCTATCTCTGTCACGCCCACTCCCCTGGCATCAGTCTGAAGAAGGGTCTCGACCCGAAACGTCGCCCATTCCTTCTCTCCATAGATGCTGCCTCACCCGCTGAGTTACTCCAGCTTTTTACGTCCACCTTCGATTAAAGCATCTGCAGTTCTTTCTTACACAAGTTCTTCCATAGTGGTTATTGTAGATCAAACAGTATTGCTGATTTGATCCGCGTCTGGTTTTACTGCTGATGACCCGATCCATAATCCATGTCAGGTTTTCCACACCACCACCACCTTGTGGCAAATGTACAAAATGCCCGCATGCCACAAGGTGGTGGTGGTGTGGAAAACCTGACCTGGATTCTGGATCAGGTTATCAGCAGCAAAACCAGACACGGATCACAGAAACATAGACAATAGGTGCAGGATTAGGCCATTCGGCCCTTCGAGCCTGTACCGCCATTCAATATGATCATGGCTGATCATCCAACTCAGTATCCTGTATCTGCCTTCTCTCCATACCTCCTGATCCCTTTAGCCACAAGGGCCACATCCAACTCCCTCTTAAATATAACCAATGAACTGGCCTCAACTACCTTCTGTGGCAGAGAATTCCATAGATTCACCACTCTCTGTGTGAAAAATGATTTTCTCATCTCGGTCCTAAAAGACTTCCCCCTTATCCTTAAACTGTGACCCCTTGTTCTGGACTTCCCCAACATCGGGAACAATCTTCCTGCATCTAGCCTGTCCAACCCCTTAAGAATTTTGTAAATGTCTATAAGATCCCCCCTCAATCTCCTAAATTCTAGCGAGTACAAGCCGAGTCTATCCAGTCTTTCTTCATATGAAAGTCCTGCCATCCCAGGAATCAGTCTGGTGAACCTTCTCTGTACTTCAACAAATCAGCAAAACTGTTTGATCTACAGTTATCATCAAAGGCAAGACAAAAGAGAGCGACAGTTTAAACAAATACAGAGAAGAATGTGTGGAAGACAAGCTGTTGCATGGCTTAACTGGGCGATACGCTCGCTGGAGTGCTGGAGAAACTCAGCGGGTCAGGCGGCATCTGTGGAGGGAATTGGACAGACGGCGTTTCGGGTTTGGACCTTATTTCAGACTGATGGAGCCGGAGGGGGGAAAGCTGAATAAGAAGGGTGGGGAAAGGACAAAGCAGGGCGAGTGATAGGTGGGTACAGGTGACGGGAGGAGGAGGGGGGCGATTGTCAGATGGGCGGATGACAAATGCTGGAGGTGGCAATTAGACAAAAGGATGTCAGATGAGTGAAATAAATAATAGGTGCAGGAGTAGGCCATTCGGCCGCTCGAGCCAGCACCGCCATTCACTATAATCGTGGCTGATCATTCCTAAACAGTACCCCGTTCCTGCCTTCTCCCCACATCCCCTGACTCCTCTATCTTTAAGAGCGCTATTTAGCGCTCTCTTGAAAGTATCCAGAGAATTGGCCTCCACCGGAGAGAGGGAAAAGGCGGACATGGACGGGAAGAGGAGGGGGAATGCGTGGAAGGGTCTGTCCATTCCCTCCACAGATGTCGACTGACCCTCAGTAACTGTTCCGACAGCATTTTGCGTTTTGCTGACAATTCCAGCATGTGCAGTTTGTTGCATCTGTAATACATTCTCTCTTTCACCTTCATGTTAAAACCCACTCCAGTCCCCAGGCTGAATCCAGACATGGAAACAGGCCCTTTGTCCATGCTGACCAAGATGCCCCACGTAAGCCAGTCCCAACATGAGCGGCGCCTGCGCTGTTGGAGGCTATGGGTGAGTGGTGGAATATTGCGCTGGGGAAATGGGTTGCATTGGGGGATCGGGTAAGTGCTGGAATATTGCGTTCGGGGACAGGTTGGTGGGGGTCTCCCGTGGGGGCTATGAGTGAGTGGTGGAATATTGTGTTGAGGGAACGGGTTGCGTTGGGGAAACGGGGTGCATTGGGGGAACGGGGTGCATTGGGGGAATATTGCGTTCGGGGACGGGTTGCGTTGGGGGAACCAGGCCTCCCGTGTGACAGGGACCCAATCGGTCCCACTTGGTGTAGTATCCCTCTAAACCTTTCCTAACCATGTACCTGTCCAAATGTCTTTTACATGTGGTGGCAAAGTTATTTCAGTGTAGTTAGTTACCTCGACGCTGCAAAAACGTGGCCAGGTTATTGTCCATGTGAATTTCTTCTTCATTATCCAGCACAAAGTGCAGAATGCCCACAAGCTCACCCTGGGGTGGGGTGGAGAAGATAGACAGTCAAACACAAGCTTTAAAATTATGCAAATAAATGTGCAAATGCTGTAACCCAGGGCCTGCGAGTATTTTACCGCTGGTTCTTTAGTCACAGTGCAAATCTATCGGTTCAGTTCAGTTTACTGTCACGTGTACCGAGATACAGTGAAAAGCTTTTGTTGCCTGCTAACCAGTCAGCGGAAGGACAACACATGATTACAATCGAGTCATTCACATGATAAGGGAATCGCGTTTGGTGCAAGATAAAGCCAGCAAAGTCTAATCAAACACAGTCTGAGGGTCCCCGCTGAGGTAGACAGTAGTTCAGGACCGCTAGCTAGTTGTGGTGGAATGGTTCAGTTGCCTTAAAACAGCTGGGAAGAAACTGTCCCAGAATCTGGAAGTGTGCGTTTTCACACTTTTGTAGCTCTTGCCCGATGGGAGAGGGGAGAAGGGGGAGTGGATATAGAGTGGGAACTAAGAGGCCATCACTTATATAGTCATGGAGCACAGAAACAGGTCCTTTGACCCAACTCGTCCACACAAACCAACATTCCCCATCCAAGCCAGTTCCGGATGGCCCACATCCCTCTAACCCATCAAAAGGATTTTACGGGAACACTCACGCTTGATCCGTCAAGGCCTACTGGATGTCCCTGTTGCTAACCAAGAAAGGTACACAATCCATGACCATCAAAATCAATGTAGCTCCTTCCCAGCAAACATCAGGCTCTATGTAACTCAGCGGGACAGGCAGCATCTCTGGAGAGAAGGAATGGGTGACGTTTCGGGTCAAGATCCTTCTTCAGACCAGGTGATGCTGCCTGTCCCGCTGAGCTACTCCAGTTTTTTGTATCTATCTTTTGATTAAACCAGCGTCTGCCATTCCTTCCAACACTGGCTCTATATAACACTAGCCTCAGCAACTATGATCTTTTACGGGCTGTTTCGGTTACAATGGCTTTGAATTTTTTTTAAGTCATTATATTTTATTGGTGAGGCAGTTAAGAGCCTGTTAAGCTGCTGCAAGTAAGAATCTAATCGCTCCATCAACGGTACATGACAATTAAACACTCTTAACTCCACATACCTGTATCTTATAGACCTGCCTCAGGTGAGACCACCTCCGCTCGGTCTGCCCTGTGGCTCAGCACTTCAACTCCCCCTCCCATTCCGAATCCCACCTTTCTGTCCTGGGCCTCCTCCATGGCCAGAGTGAGGCCCAGCGGAAATTGCAGGAGCAGCACCTCATATTCCACTTGGGCAGTTTGCACCCAAGCGGCATAAACATTGACTTCTCCAATTTCCGGTAGCCCTTGCTGTCTCCTCCCCTTCTCAGCTCTCTCTCAGCCCTCGGGCTCCTCCGCTTCCTTTCTTTTCCCCGCCCCCCCCCCACCCCAACCTACATCAGTCTGAAGAAGGGTTTTGGCTCGAAACATTGCCTATTTCCTTCGCTCCATAGATGCTGCTGAGTTTCTCCTGTATCTTATAGACCTGCCTCAACTACCTCCTCTGGCAGCTCGTTCCATACACTCACCATCTTCTGTGTGAAAAAAGTACTCCTCAGGTTCCTATTAAATCTTTCCCCCCCCCCCTCACCTTAAACCTATGTCCACTTGATTCCCCAGCCCTGAGTAAAAAAGACTTTGCATTCACCCCCGATCTATACCCCTCATGATTTTATACACCTCTAAAAGATCATCTCTCAGTCTCCAGCGATCAAAGGAATAAACTCCCAGCCTGCCCAACCTCTCCCTCCAGCTCAGGTCCTCGAGTCCTGGCAACATCATCATAAAAATAAATCAAATGTTTAGGTGGTACATTTTGAATAACCATTTGGGAAAGTTAAGCTGTCAGCACATTGTGAGAAAATAGGAAATGTGTTGGTTTATCTCCAATCTGAACTTTAGTTTAAAGATACAGCACAGAAACACTCCCTTAGGCCCACCGGGTCTGCGCTGACCAGCGATCCCCGCACATTTACACTATCCTACACACACTAGGGACATTTTTTACATTTACCAAGCCAATTAACCTACAAACCTGCACGTCTTTGGAGTGTGGGTGGAAACCGAAGATCTCGGAGAAAACCCACGCAGGTCACGGGGAGATCGTACAAACTCCGTACAGGCAGCGCCCGTAGTCGGGATCGAACCCGGGTCTCCTACGCTGCATTCGCTGTAAGGCAGCAACTCTGCCGCTGTGCCATCGTGACCACCGTCAGATACGTCCCCCTCATTTATAAGTGGTCAGTTATCTCTCCACATCTTCCCCATGGGGGGGGGGGGGTGTACAGCTGCTTGCCGTGTCTCCGCTTTGCACGGTCTGCCACTATTTCACACCTAACCAGTCAGCAGCTGTGCCAGGTTCTCAACCCCAGTGCTTCACACAGTCTCCTGAGTTCACCACACTCTACTCAATCGACAGTTACAGACATTCAGCGCAGTCACAGACTCTACAGCCCCATTCTGAGAATATCATAGTTAATAGTAAAATATTTTACATTAGTATTTATTAAGTAAGGTAAGGTATATCTCCACCTTTCTTGTTCTTTTTTCTTATTTCTCTATCTCTCTGCCACACTATGGCAGTTTAGGGGGCTTTCTTTTGTTCTTTTTCGATCTATCTTTTCACATTCCATTTTTTTTTTCTTTCTTGTTTTCTTTTTCTTTTCTTTTTTCATTTTCATAGTTTAGGTTATAAGGTTAAAAATGAAGCTGTGCAATAATTGTATCATTTTAGATGCCGAATGTTTTATCCCTGTACAATTGCTTCTAATAAAAATTAATTAATTTTAAAATAAAATTTATAAAAAAAATATAATTTATTAAGTAAAAGATGAGCTTGAGTATAGCTTGACTTTTTTTGGGTTGTGAAATAAGCTGAAGTTGCAAAGCTGTGGGAATGAGGAAGTTGAAGTCCAGCATGCAAGCTGCTTTGGCCGCGATTCCTGTTAGGCCCAAGCAAAAGACCATTGACAATAGTGGGAGAGGAGGTAGACAAAAATGCTGGAGAAACCCAGCGGGTGAGACAGCATCTACGGAGCAAAGGAAATTTCCTTCGCTCCACAGATGCTGCCTCACCCGCTGAGTTTCTCCAGCATTTTTGTCTACTTTCGATTTTCCAGCATCCGCAGTTCCTTCTTAAAACATAGTGGGACAGGATGTGATTCCTGGGGAGTTGGTAGTTTCCGTAAACAGAAATCTTGTGGCTGCTACTGACACTGATGATGGCATTGTTAAGACGGAATTGCAAGTGTTGGACCTTTGACTAAGTTCCTGATTGTTTCGAAGTTTGTTATCAACTGTTTGTGATCGATCGTTTTAATGTTTAATGTTAAATTCTATAGTGTTGTGTTTATCTTATTTGTGTGCTGCAAGGCAACTCAAATTACACTGCACCAATTGATGCATGTGACAATAAATGTCCTTTGTCCTTTATCCTTGAAACATATAAGATTGCTAAAGTTAGAGATGAAGAAGGGTTTCGGCCCGAAACGTTGCCCATCTCCTTCGCTCCTTAGATGCTGCTGCACCCGCTGAGGTTCTCCAGCTCCGTAGATAGCACCCGTGGTCAGGATCGACCCCGGGTCTATGGCGCTGTGAGGCAGCAGCTCTACCCGCTGCGCCACCGTGCCGCCCCGAAAGCACAGACTACACATTATACTAATGCAGTTTTGGTCCCCTAAAATGAGGAAGGACAGCTCATGAGGGAAGCTTGCTCTTGAGGGAGTGCAGCGTATGTTCACCAGGTTAATTCCCGGGATGGTGGAACTGTCATACGCTGAGAGAATGGAGCGGCTGGGCTTGTATACTCTGGTTTAGATGGATGAGAGGGGATCTTATTGAAACATATAAGATTATTAAGGGTTTGGCTAGAGGCACGAAACATGTTCCCGATGCTGGGGGAGTCCAGAACCAGGGGCCACAGTTTAAGAATAAGGGGTAAGCCATTTAGAACAGAGACGAGGAAACACTTTTTCCTCACAGAGAGTTGTGAGTCTGTGGAATTCTCTGCCTCAGAGGGCGGTGGAGGCCGGTTCTTTGGATACTTTCAAGAGAGCTCGATAGGGCTCTTAAGGATAGTGGAGTCAGGGGATATTGGGGGAAGGCAGGAACAGGGTACTGATTGGGGATGATCAGCCATGATCACATTGAATGGTGGTGCTGGCTCGAAGGGCCAAATGGCCTACTCCTGCAACTATTGTCTATTATCATCCAGGAACTGCCTTCCCAGAGTGGGAGCGCCGTAACTAAGGGGACATGGACACCAACGAAGTGACCATTGCCAATACTTCAGAGTAACTCAGGAGTCACCCCCCACTGACTGAAACAAGGGACAAGCTGCAGGCATTTTGTTCACCTGGGTTTCTATGTCAAGATCATCAGACTCACATGAAAAGCTTTGTTTTGCATGCTATCCAAGCTAGATCCATGACTCTCTATGATAGACACAAAATGCTGGAATCACTCAGCGGGACAGGCAGCGTCTCTGGAGAGAAGGAATGGGTGACGTTTCGGGTCGAGACCCGAAATGTCACCCATTCCTCCTCTCCAGAGACCCCGCCTGTCCCGCTGAGTTACTCCAGCATTCTGTGTCTATCTCCGATTTAAACCAGCATCTGCAGTTCTTTCCTCCGCATTTTGTTTACCTGGGTTTCTATGTCAAGATCCTCAAACTCACGTGGGTTTTGTCTGGCCATGGTATGGAGGTGGAGAAGTAGAACAGTCACCTGTACAAACACAAACACACAGGAGTTAATGTTGGTTTATGATTGTCGCCCCTCACCAAGGTTTCTTTTAATTATAGATATAGACAATAGGTGCAGGAGTAGGCCATTCGGCCCTTTGAGCCAGCACCGCCATTCAATGTGATCATTGCTGATCATCCCCAATCAGTACCCCGTTCCTGCCTTCTCCCCATATCCCCTGACTCCGCTATCTCTAAGAGCCCTACCTTGCACTCTCTTGAAAGTATCCAGAGGACCGGCCTCCACCGCCCTCTGAGGCAGAAAATTCCACAGACTCCCAACTCTGTGTGAAAAAGTGTTTCCTCATATCCGTTCTAAATAACTTAACCGTCATTCTTAAACTGTGGCTCCTGGTTCTGGACTCCCCCAACATCAGGAACAAACAGCGCAGAAACAACCCTCTTCGGCCCACCGAGTCCGCGCCGACCAGCGATCCCCCCCCCGTACACTAAGCCACACACTCTAGGGACAATTTTGCAACTGGCCAAAGCCAATTAACCTACAAACCTGCACGTCTTTGGAGTGTGGGAGGAAACCGGAGCACCCGGAGAAAACCCATGCGGTCACGGGGAGAACGTACAAACTCCGTACAGACAGCGCCCGTAGTCAGGATCGAACCCCGGCTCTCTGGTGCTGTGAGGCAGCGACTCTACCGTTGTGCCGCCCTGACTTGTGATGCAAGCTGCTCCTGGAAGTGGCCCAGCAAGACACTTCATTCAAGGGCAATTAGGGATGAGTGATAAATACTAGGATCACAGGTTCTAGGAGTAGAATTAGGCCATTTGGCCCATCGAGTCCACTCCGCCATTCAATCATGGCTGATCTCTGCCTCCTAATTCCCATTTTCCTGCCTTCTCCCCATAACCCTAGACACCCGTTCTAATCAATAATTTGTCTATCTCTGCCTTAAAAATATCCACCGACTTGGCCTCCACAGCCCTCTGTGGCAATGAGTTCCACAATCAAGAATCTATCTATCTCTGCCATAAAAATGCCCACCGACTTGGTCTCCACAGCCTTCTGTGAAAACAAATTCCATAGATTCACTACCCTCTAACTCAAGAAGAAGTTCCTCCTCACCTCCTTTCTAACAGAGCGCCCTTTAATTCTGAGGCTGTGACCTCTGGTCCTAGACTCTCCCACCAGTGGAAAACATCCTCTCCACATCCAATCTATCCAGGCCTTTCATTATTCTGTAAGTTTCAATGAGGTTTCCCCTCATCCTTCTAAACTCCAGCGAGTACAGGCCCAGTGCTGTCAAACGCTCATCATACGTTTCTCATTCCTGGGAACATTCTTGTGAATTTCCTCTGGACCCTCTCCAGAGCCAGCACATCCTTCCTCAGGTATGGGGCCCAGATTTGCTCAGTGCTCCAAATACAATAGATAATAGACAATAGGTGGAGGAGTAGGCCATTTGGCCCTTCGAGCCAGCACTGCCATTCAATGTGGTCATGGCTGATCATCCCCAATCAGTACCCGTTCCTGCCTTCTCCCCATATCCCCTGACTCCGCTATCTTTAAGAGCCCTATCTACCTCTCTCTTGAAAGCATCCAGAGAACCGGCCTCCACCGCCCTCTGAAGCAGAGAATTCCTGACTCATAACTCTCTGTGAGAAAAAGTGTTTCCTCGTCTCCGTTCGAAATGGCTTACCCCTTATTCTTAAACTGTGGCGCCTGGTTCTGGACTCCGCCAACATTGGGAACATGTTTAGCATGTCCAAACCTTTAATAATCTGAGATGTTATAATAAGATCCCCTCTCATCCTGCTAAACTCATGAGTATACAAGCCCAGCCGCTCCATTCTCTCAGCACCTGACAGTCCCGCCATCCCGGGAATTAACCGTGTGAACCTACACTGCACTTCCTCAACCTTCTAAACTCCAGCGAGGCCCAGCGATGTCAAACGGTCATCATATGTTAACCCACTCATTCCTGGGATCATTCTTGTAAACCTCCTCTGGACCCTCTCCAGAGCCAGCACATCCTTCCTCAGATATGGGGCCCAGGTTTGCACACAGTGTTCCAAATACGGCCTGACCAGCGCCTTATCGTGCTTCGTTTTGGTTATTTGTTATTATTTATCTGATACGTCGGAGCTCTACTCGGGCAGTGCGCCTGAAATGTTGTTGTATGTATTTGCAATGACAATAAAGTGTAGTATTATTATTATTATTATTCGAGGAATACAAATGGTCGGCACGCACTGGAAGGGCCAAGAGGGCCTGTCTCCGTGCTGTAATTGTTATATGGTTATATGATTATTATTATTCAGTCAGTGACACCCACATCCACAAACAAAAGAAACAACTTGCGATGCCCTCGCCCACAGCCCCTGAGTTTCAGGGCACGAGCTCACCTTGGCCATCTCAACTTCAATATCCTCGCCATGTAGGATCTTCTGCAAGGACACAGCACTTCCAGCAGCAGGGTTGTACCTGCACTGATCTGCAAACAAAGAGGACAGACACGAATGTGAAGAAGGAACTGCAGATGCTGGTCTCAACCGAAGATCGACACAAAACGCTGGAGTGACTCGGCGGGTCAGGCAGCATCTCTGGAGAGAAAGAACGTGTGACTTTTCGGGGTTTCAGACAAGAAGGGTTTCGACTCCAAACGTCACCCATTCTTTCTCTCCAGCCATGCAGCCTGTCCCGCTGAGTCATGCCAGCTTTTTGTGCCTTGGACAGACTGGAATATTGTTACCCAGCGAGGCTCACCAGAACATCAGCAGATTTCAGTTAAGATTTAATTAATTTGTTGCTTGTATACGTCCGACAGTCCTTGTTCCAAACCAACATAGGCACCACCCCCCAACTCATTCTCCGCTGCATCGGGGCTGCCGACTGCACCCGCGCAGAACTCATTGATTTAAAGAGTCTGAAAAAGGGCTGCACAAAACGTCACCTATCCAGGTTCTCCACAGATGCTGCCTGACCCTCTGTGTTACTCCAGCACTCTGTGAAACGTCACCTATCCAGGTTCTCCACAGATGCTGCCTGACCTGATGAGTTACTCCAGCACAGAGTCCATTTTTGTAAACCAGCATCCGCAGTGCCTTGTTTTAAAAATAAATTCCCTGACCCATTCTTCAACAGTCTGTGGAAGGGTCCTGACCCGAAACGTTGTCTGTTCACTCGCTCCACAGATGCTGCCTGACCAGTTGAGTTCCACCAGCACTTTGTGTTTGGCTCAAGATTCCAGCGTCTGCAGTTCCTTGTGTCGCCACCACCAGATTCATGGACAGTTTCATCTCGGCTGTTATCAGGCAACTGAACCATCCTACTACCATCTAGACAATGGTCCTGACCTCCCACCTGCAACATTGGAGGCAATCTGACCATCTTTACTGGACTTTATCTTGCACTAAATGCTATTCCTTTTATCCTGTCTGAGGCCCATTCTTAGTCACGTGTGTGACCAAAAATATGAAAAGCTGGGGAATACATCACTTCTAATTCTGAAAGCATTACAGGTATATTGTTTTGTACTGTATATAGGACTCATATTTTTTTTCGAAGTTTACCGAGTGAACTTTTTATGTTATGCTGACAATATTTGTTTAGGGCCAGAGGTCAAAGACGACTGGTCACGTGTGTGACCTCACACGGACGCGTCTTTTTCATGACTCAGTTTTATATTACAAACTCTTGTGAGTTTTAAAAAAGCTAGAATGTTCATATCTTTAGCAGACATGCGTTATCGTTCTGCAGGTAGGAATATAGCAATGAATAAGATTAATCTCTTACAATATATTTTTTTAATGTATCACTATGTGTGATGCCGCTGGTCATGTGTGTCACATTTTGGCTCACTTTCCAAAGAATGGCCGATCTGCACACTTTTGGACTGAGACTTAGCTCCTCCCACACTACTGAGTGCATTGGCCAGCAAGCTTCCCCATTCAAGATGGGAAAAGGGCAAGTACAACGGAATCTGGGGGGGGTCCTTGTTCATCAGTCAATGAAAGTAAGCATGCAGGTACAGCAGGCAGTGAAGAAAGAGAATGGCATGTTGGCCTTCATAACAAGAGGAGTTGAGTATAGAGCAAAGGGGTCCTCCTGCAGTTGTACAGGGCCCTAGTGAGACCACACATGGAGTATTGTGTGCAGTTTTGGTCTCCAAACTTGAGGAAGGACATTCTTGCTATTGAGGGAGTGCAGCGTAGGTTCACCAGTTTAATTCCCGGGATGGCGGGACTGTCATATGTTGATAGATTGCAGCGGCTGGGCTTGTATACTCTGGAATTTTAAAGGATGAGAGGGGATCTTATTGAAACATATAAGATTATTAAGGGTTTGGACACGCTAGACGCGGGGAAACATGTTCCCGATATTGGGGGAGTCCAGAACCAGAGGAGATGAGGAAAAACGTTTTCACACAGAGTTGTGAGTGTGTGGAATTCACTGCCTGGAGGCTGGTTCTCTGGATGCTTTCAAGAGAGAGCTAGATAGAGCTCCTCGCAGAGTTAAGAGATATAGAGAGAAGGCAGGAACGGGGTTCTGATTGTGGATGATCAGCCATGATCACATCGAATGGCGGGTGCTGGCTTGAAGGGCCGAACGGCCTGGTCATGTGCGACGTCTTCCATCGATAGGTTAGCATCCGAGGCCTTCCAAATCCTTCCCTCCATCTGAGTTTTGGTCGGCCCTTTATGTCAGGTTGCCATGTCACTTTGGTGCACGTTCCGGTGACATTCTGAATAGAAATCCTGCAAATTTCATCCTGCGTCCCTCTATGTCCTGGCTGAGAGGCTTTGAGACGTGAGGAGATCTTGCAGTTTCCCGGTAGATCTCCTCACGTCTCGACCTGAAACGTCGCCTATTCCTTCGCTCCATAGATGCTGCCTCACCCGCTGGGTTTCTCCAGCATTTTGTCTAGTTTAGATTATTGTTCATTTAGTTCATGTGTAACGAGGCACACTGAAAAGCTATCCTGATAACGGAAAGATGCAAATTGAGCTGTCTACAGTGTACCCCCACATTGGTAAAGCTGCAACAGTCAATAGACAATAGGTGCAGGAGTAGACCATTCGGCCCTTCAAGCCAGCACCGCCATTCAATGTGATCATGGCTGATCATCCCCAATCAGTACCCCATTCCTATCTTCTCCCCATATCGCCTGACTCCGCTATTTTTAAGAGCTCTACCTAGCTCTCTCTAGAAAGCATTCAGAGAACCGGCCTCCACCACCCTCTGAGGCAGAGAATTCCACAGACTCACCACTCTGTGTGAAAAAGTGTTTCCTTGTCTCCGTTCTAAATGGCTTACCACTTATTCTTAAACTGTGGCCCCTGGTTCTGGACTCCCCCAACATCGGGAACATGTTTCCTGCCTCTAGCGTGTCCAAACCCTTAATAATCTTATATGTTTCAATAAGATCCCCTCTCATCCTTGCCGCCCTTTCTCTCAAGTAAATTGAATAAAGCTGTACCCAAGGACATGCTTTATTCAATTCAATTTCAATTCAATTTAATGTCATTGCACAGATACAAGTATGGGTACAACGAAATGCAGTTTAGTGTCAGTACAGTGATAGCAATGTTTAGATAAATACAGATAAATAAATACAGATGTGGGAATCTATCGACTCTGAGTTCAGCAGTGTGACTACTCCTCATCCTGCTGGTGCTGGACCTGAGGCTCCTGTACCGCCTCCCCGATGGTAGGAGGGCAAACAGTCCATGGTTAGGGTGGGAGGGGTCCTTGATGATCTTCTCGGCCCGTCTCAGACACCGTTTTTCGGTTGGAGGGCATCCATGGCAGGGAGCGGGGCAATGATGTGCTGGGCGGTTTTCACCACCCGTTGTAGTGCCTTCCTGTCTGCTATGGTGCAACTGCTGTACCAGACCGAAAGCAGGTGGTCAGGATGCTTTCAATGGTGCATCGGTAAAAGTTGGTCAGGATCAGGGGGGGACAGATGGGCTTTATTGAGCCTCCTCAGGAAGTAACTTTTAACTCCTGAAGCCAACAAGCCTCAAAGACATGTGTAAGAAAGAACTGCAGATGCTGGTTAATATCGAAGGTAGTCACAAAACGCTGGAGTAACTCAGCGGGTGAGGCAGCATCTCTGGAGAGAAGGAATGGGCTCAAGGACATGTCATTGCGAGTACCCTGGCAGAGAGAGTCTTACCTTGCTGACTCTCCTTAACATCGGCACCTAGAAACACAGAACACGGTGGTTAGCAACTCAAGTTGTTTACCTTGCACAGAACAACAGATTCCTATTAAATCTTTTCCCCCTTCACCTTAAACCTACATCCTCTAAATCTCGATTCCCCAACTCCGGCCAAGAGACTCATGTGCGTTTACCCAATTTATTCCTCTCATGATTTTATACACAATAGACAATAGGTGCAGGAGGAGGCCATTCGGCCCTTCGAGCCAGCACCGCCATTCAATGTGATGATGGCTGATCATCCCCAATCAGTACCCTGTTCCTGCCTTCTCCCCATATCCCATGACTCTGCTATATTAGCCCTATCTAGCTCTCTCTACACCTCCATAAGATCACCCCTCATCCTCCTGAACTTCACGGAATAGAGTCCCAGCCTGCCCAACCTCTCCCTGTAGCTCAGGCCCTCGAGTCCTGGCAACATCCTCGTAAATCTTGTCTGCAATTCTTTCCGAATTAAAATCTTTCCTATTACATGGTGCCCAGAACTAAATGCTGCCTCACCAACATCCTATGCAACTGCAACATGACCTCCCAACATCTATACTCAATACTGACGGATGAAGGCCAATGTGCCAAAAGTCCTTTTCACCACCCCATCTACCTGTTCTTGCGAATGAAACATAAACCAAAGGAATAGTTAGATCTCAAGCCGAGTGTTGAGCAGCCAGGTTGTTGTCTCTGTTGGCGTCAATGTCTGCCAGGCCCTGAGCTCTATTTGGTGGGTGGTAGAGCGGGCACCCAGAGATGACATGGTTGGCTGTCTGTTGTTCAGCTCCGCATTCACAGGCTGGGCTCTGGCGGAGCCCCCATCTCCACACGCTGGCATTGAAACGCCCAACTCCAGTACCAAGTCTGTTGAGCTTCACCTATGCTCCTCTGGGGAGGTCAGACCCTGGACAGCTTTTATCTGAAGAGATGTAGCTGTGTAATGGAGACGAGGTTGCCTTCCACTCCTGTGACCACTTGGTGGCTATCCAGTGTGCTTTCTCTGCCTCAGAGGGCGGTGGAGGCGGGTTCTCTGGATGCTATCAAGAGAGAGCTAGATAGGGCTCATAAAAATAGCGGAGTCAGGGGATATGGGGAGAAGGCTTTGAGGAACAATGTACCTGGTCTCCTAGATCCCTCTGCTCCACAACACTCCCCCTGAGTACCACCCAATTCTGCCTCATGCGGGATGCTTACTTTGTAAAAAGTTGAGGATGAACTGGAATCTCTCCTCAATGGACTTGTCTTCAATTATCTGCAATGCATTTTCTTTTCCATTTCTGAAATAAGAAAGATTGTTAGTTATTGAAAAGTTGAACCTTATTGAAACATATAAGATTATTAAGGGTTTGGACACGCTAGAGGCAGGAAATATGTTCCCAATGTTGGGGGAGTCCAGAACCAGGGGCCACAGTTTAAGAATAAGGGGTAAGCCATTTAGAACAGAGACGAGGAAGCACTTTTTCACCCAGAGAGTTGTGAGTCTGTGGAATTCTTTGCCTGGTGGAGGCCAGTTCTCTGGATACTTTCAAGAGAGAGCTAGATAGGGCACTTACGGATAGCGGAGTCAGGGGATATGGGGAAAAGGCAGGAACGGGGTACTGATTGGGGATGATCAGCCATGATCACATTGAACGGTGCTGCTGGCTCAAAGGGCCGAATGGCCTACTCCTGCACCTAGATGTCTATTGCTGTACATAGACAACGATTTGATTACTGCACTCTTATAAACTATCTTTACTTTCTATTTGAACATTTAAAACTACAAATGCTAAATCTAAAAAAGCCGCAGAATAGGGTGGGGCGATGGCCTTTCATCATGTCAATAAGGCTGCGCAGCACACAAACAGGTCCTTCGGCCCATCTTGTCCATGCCGTCCAGGGCACCATCTCTGGTGAAAAGGATTAGGTGACGTTTTGGGTCATAAGTCACTCTCTAACTTCAGGTGGCCCTTGCTTTCCCTCTCTCTCCATCCCCTCCCCCTTCCCAGTTCTCCCACCAGTCTTACTGTCTCCGACTACATTCTGTCTCTGTCCCGCCCACCCACCTGACATCGGTCTGAAGAAGGTAGAGAAAAATGCTGGAGAAACTCAGCGGGTGAGGCAGCAACTATGGAGCGACGGAATAGGTGACGTTTCGTGTCGAGACCCTTCTTCAGACTGAAGTGGGGGGGGGGGGGGAGCAGAAAGGAAGAGGTGGAGACAGTGGGCTGTGGGTGAGCCGGGAAGGGGAGGGGAAGGAGGGAGAAAGCAAGGACTACCTGAAATTGGAGCAGTCAGTGTTCATACCGCTGGGGTGTAAACTGCCCAAGCAAAATATGAGGTGCTGCTCCTCCAATTTGCAGTGGGACTCACTCTGGCCATGGAGGAGGCCCAGGACAGAAAGGTCGGATTTGGAATGGGAGGCGGAGGTAAAGTGCTGAGCCACCACGGAATCAGGTCGGTTAATGCGAACTGTGCGGAGGTGTTGGGCGAAGCGATCGCCGAGCCTGTGCTTGGTCTCGACCCGAAACATCGCCGATTCCTTCTCTCCATAGATGCTGCCTCACCCGCTGAGTTACTCCAGCATTTTGTGTCTATCCCCCAAAGCATTATCTTCCCTTGGAAGCTCTTGCGTGAAGTGGTTACTCACAGTCTGCACACTATGTGGACGAAGACAACACCATCCCCAAGGGCTGCAAGATTCCCGACGTCTTCCGCCAATTTAAGACTGTTTACCTGTATCAGAAACAGAGAACAAAGCAATAAGTACACGTGAAGGGAGGGGAGTGAGGGAGATAAAAAATGCTGGAGAATCTCAGCGGGTGAGGCAGCATCTATGGAGCGAAGGAGTAGGTGATGCTTAGGGTCGAGACCAAGCGCAGACTTGGCGATCGCTTCGCCCAACACCTCCGCATGGTTCGCATTAACCGACCTGATCTCACGGTGGCTCAGCACTTCAACTCGCCCTCCCATTCCGTAGCCGACCTTTCTGTCCTGGGCCTCCTCCACGGCCCAATGTCACCTATTCCTTCGCTCCATAAACAATAGACAACAGGTGCAGGAGGAGGCTATTGGGCCATTCGAGCCAGCACCGCCATTCAATGTGATCATGGCTGATCATCCCCAATCAGTACCCCGTTCTTGCTTTCTCCCAATATCACCTGACTCCGCTATCTTTAAGAGCCCTATCTAGCTCTCTCTCTAAAGTGTCCAGAGAACCGACCTCCACTGCCCTCAGAGGCAGAGAATTCCACAGACTCACAACCCTCTGTGAGAAAAAGTGTTTCCTCGTCTCCGTTCTAAATGGCTTACCCCTTATTCTTAAAACGGGGCCCCTGGTTCTGGACTCCCCCAACATCAGGAACATGTTTCCTGCCTCTAGCGTGTCCAAACCCTTAATAATCTTATATGTTTCAATAAGATTCACTCTCATCCTTCCAAACTCCAGAGTGTACAAGCCCAGCTGCTCGATTCTCTCAGCATATGACAGTCCTGCCATCCCGGGAATTAACCGTGTAAACTTACGCTGCACTCCCTCAATAGCAAGAAGAGATACAGCGTGGAGACAAGCCCCTTCGGCCCACTGAGTCCATGCCTACCACTAGGACAAATGTTACACTGTTACTGAAGCCAATCTATCCACAAACCTGTCTGTCTTTGGAGTGTGGGAGGAAACCTGAGCGTGTGCGTGCGTGCGTGCGCGTGTGTTTGTGTGCGTGTAGAGAGAGCACCCGTCGTCAGGATCGAACCCAGGTCTCTGAGCGCGTAAAGGCTACTGACCAAGTGCTGGTAAATGGGATCAGTAGGTGCTTGATGGGTCGGCATGGACATGATGGGCCGATGGGCCAGTTTCCATGCTGGGCCACAATGAACGCTATATTTTTCCGGATGAAGAGGGAGTTTCATGCTTACCCATTTCACCAGGGCCTCGGCCTTCGTCCTGTGCACCGCCATCGTGTCGGGGTGATCTACAAACACAGAAAGCAAAACGCATCAACCACGGGCCCAGAGATTTGTCCCCTGTCACAGTGGAGGGAAGTCAAGTTCCTACTGGTGCCGCTCGCGGCTGCAGAGGCAGAGTCACGAGTCACGAGTCGCGTGTCCCAGATAGAACAGTGACATTCTCACATGCGGCAGCACAACACATTGTACACATCGCACACTGTGAACTATACGATAAACCAGAGAAAAAAAGTTCAGTGTGTTGGCTCGATGGCCAAATGGCGTCTATTGTCTATTATCCCTTGCCCTTCCTGGACTTGTTCACCTCAATAAGGTCACTCCTCAGCCTCCCAATGGTGTGAAAAAAGAAGAAGAAAAAAAGTCGTTGCCTCTTTTCAACAGAGATTCCCAAAGAGTCAGTAAAGATATATCCAATCTATTTATTCAAAACAACATGGGCAAGTGTTTCTTGGATTGGACAAGGAGCAGCTGGGAATAAGCTGCAGCAAATGAAAAAATGTTGGAACCGCTTGCAAGAGGCCTGGTCACAACTAATCCTAATCAACATTGTTGAACAAAGCAAAGTCCAACTCCATACCCTGTTTTACACTAAAGCACCTTTCAAAGCACGGGGTCAGACTCTCCACAGCATGAGCACACACTGAAAACAACAAAACAATCACCACATCTTCATTCCTCAACGACTGGGGAATGCCTTGGAATGTCAAGATGATGAATGGTGAACAAAGGTAGACAAAAGTACTGGAGAAACTCAGCGGGTGCAGCAGCATCTATGGAGCGAAGGAGATGGGCAACGTTTCGGGCCGAAACCCTTCTTCAGATAGGATGGTGATTTGGAAATGCTGTTTCTTAAACCATATAACTATATAACAAGTACAGCACGGAAACATCTCGGCCCTTCTAGTCCGTGCCGAACACTTACTCTCACCTAGTCCCATCTATCTGCACTCATTCCTTTCCCGTCCATATACCTATCCAATTTATATTTAAATGATAAAATCGAACCTGCCTCCACCACTTCCACTGGAAGCTCATTCCACACAGCTACCACTCTCTGAGTAAAGAAGTTCCCCCTCATGTTACCGCTAAACCTTTGTCCCTTAATTCTCAAATCAAACCACACACATCTACGACCCACATCGCAGGTGGGACAGCACCAGAGGCCCGGGTTCCATCTTGACTACGGATGCTGGATGTACAGAGTTTCAGACATGAGACGGGGGAAAAAAATGAAAAAAAGAGGAATTGTGGCGGATTTTGAAATTCGCCAAGGTCCCACAGCCTCGGTAAGGTCCTTACCGCCGTGAGGCTCCATCACCGCGAGGCCTCAGCACCGCAGTCTCGATGCCTGCTGGATCGCCGCACTGAACCCCGGCCGGGGTTCACGGGTAGGTGACCGGGTCGGACGAAGCGGTCGACGGCGCCCGCGGCTGGGCACCTCAGAGGCGTGAAGTGGGCTCGGCCGCTCGGCACCACGGAGGCATGAAGTGGGGCGCTGACAGCGGTGAAGCCTCGCGAGGATGGGGCCACGGCGGCGGCAATGCCCCACCGAACCTCAAAACACGCGGAGAAATCTCATGCCTGAGAGTTTGTACGTTCTACCCGTGACCGCATGAATTTTCTCCGGGTGCCAAGTTTCCTCCCACACTCCAAAGACGTGCAGGTTTGTCAATGAATTGGCTTCTGTGAAATGACACATTGTCCCTATAGTGTAGGGTAGTGCTGGGATACAGTGATGGCTGGCTGACGTGGAGTCAGTGGGCCGATCTTTGAGCTCATCGTGGAGATTGTTGGGACAATATTGGAGATGAGTGTGCAAGCAGGACGGAGGAGTCATGAGAGGTCTCTACCCGAATCGTCACCTATCCATACCCTCCAGAGAAACTGCCTGAGCCACCGAGTTACTCCAGCATTTTGTGGGGTTTTTTTTGTAAGGTAGCATCTGCAGTTTCTCAGTCAGTTCATTTCTCCGTTTAGTTTATTGTCACGTGTACTGAGGAACAGTGAAAAGCTTTTTTTATTCTACTTGTATCTCTCTGGGGGAATTACGAGTTTAGTTACAGCGTGGAAACAGTCCCTTTGGCCCACCTAGTCCACGCTGACCTGTGTTGTCCCATACACGAGGGACAATCTACAGAGGCAAATTAACCCGAAACGTCATCTATTCCTTCGCTCCATAGATGCTGCCTCACCCACTGAGTTTCTCCAGCATTTTTGTCTACCTCGGGAACATGTTTCCTGCCTCTAGCGTGTCCAAACCGTTAATAATCTTATATATTTCAATAAGATCCCCTCTCATACTTCTAAATTCCAGAGTATACAAGCTCAGCCGCTCCAATCTATCAACATATGACATTCCCGCCATCCCGGGAATTAACCTGGTGAACCTACGCTGCACTCCCTCAATAGCAAGAACGTCCTTCCTCGAGTTTGGAGACCAATACTGCTCATGATACTCCAGGTGTGGTTTCACTAACTCCATGCAGGCAGCATTTGCAGTCAGGATTGAACCCAGGTCTCTGGCGCTGTGAGGCAACATCTCTAGCCCTGCGCCAGAGTTGTCCAGGGTCACTCTTGAGGTCTGAACTGAAGAGCTCTGCGATGCAGTCACCCTATATCTTAGTCAAAGATGTAGAGCACCACGAACACCAGACGCAATGCACCAGACTGCAAGATGTGTAAGTAAATCTCTACTTCACCTGGAAGAGCCGTTTGGATGCTGGAAAGGTACGAGAGTTAAAAAACAGGTGCTGGAAAGGTGCAACCAGAATAGTGGTTCATGGAGATTAAAGAATGAATGCAGGAGATGGAGAGACTGGCCACAGTTTTTAGGAGTCGAATTAGGCCATTTGGCCCATCGAGTCCACTCCGCCATTCAATCACGGGTGATTCCTGTCGCCTAATGCCTTCTCCCCATAACCCTTGTCGCCCGTTCTAATCAAGAATTTGTCTATCTATGCCTTAAAAATATCCACTGGCTTGGCCTCCACAGCCTTCTGTGGCATTGAGTTCCACACATTAACTACCCTCTGACTAAAGAAGTTCCTCCTCACCTCCTTTCTAAAAGAGTGCCCTTTAATTCTGAGGCTGTGCCCTCTGGTCCTAGACTCTCCCACCAGTGGAAACATCCTCTCCACATCCACTCTATCCAGGCAATTCATTATTCTGTAAGTTTCAATGAGGTCCCCATTCAACCTTCTAAACTCCAGCGAGTACAGGCCCAGTGCCATCAAACGCTCATCAAATGTTAACCCACTCATTCCTGGGATCATTCCCGTAAACCTCCTCTGGACCCTCTCCAGAGCCAGCACATCCTCCCTCAGATATGGGGCCTAGATTTGCTCACAGTGCTCCAAAATGTGGCCTGACCAGCGCCTTATAGAGCCGCAGCATTACATCCCTGTGTTACACTCTCCAAACAGTGAAGGACTCTTTATTGGAAATGGAAAAAAAGGCCCCGACAACGAGTTCCCTGAAAGTGGCGTCGCAGGTAGACAGGTGAAGGTGGTACTGGAGCTGGCCTTCACCAGTTACGCAATTCAGCATAGAAGTTGGGACGGATGTTAGGGGCATGTCCCACTTTGTGATTTTTTTTTCAGCGACTGCGAACGTCAGTGACTGACGCCCGTAAAACCGTCAAGGTGTCCGACATTCCGCGTCACCGACACGTCAAGCTACGACACTCTGTGTCACCCGCCTTCACAACACACAAAGGGTTACAGCGAGGTATAATGATCACATTGGAAATGAACTTGCCAACCCTAAATTTAGTTCACAGTAACATTCAACCCATTTGTCCGTAACAAATGGGGTAAATGCATTTCTCTCAGTAACATACTACTCACTTGGGGTTGTTGCCGGCGGCTATGCGCCTGCGCACTGGTGCAGATCAACATGCGCACTTGGCAAGGTTGCCGGCGGGTCTGCGCCTGCGCACTGGGTGGGGGTGGGGGTGGGGGGGATGATGGGGCCGCCGCGAGCGGACGGCTGGCGGCAAGAACGTCGCCGTGTCGCTGATGGACCACGGGAGGAACACCGGCGCGGCGGTGTTCCGTAACAACATGTTTGGCTGCCGGAACACCGTAATATGTTATTTCGCCGGGACAAAATGGCGAATCACACTTGGCAATTGGAAATGAACTTATCTACAATAAATCTAAGGACCAATAACGTTTTAATGGATAAGTCGGCACTTTATATACCCGCGTCACGCCCCGACCACGCTGCGACAACCTCTTTCCAGGCTGTCACCGAAAATGTCGCCCAAGTGGGACAGGCCCTTTAGTTGTACAACGCGTTGAGGCAGCATTTGGAGTATGGGGTTCAGGTTTGGCTACACTACCACAGGAAAGATGCCATTAAGCTAGAAAGAGTACAGCGACTTAGATTTACCAGGATGTTGCTCGGAATCTATAACTGGAGGGCCTGCACTACAGGGACAGGTTGGACAGGATATCACTTTATTCCTTGAAGCACAGGGGGCTGAGGGGTGATCTTATAGAGTTGTATAAAATCATGAGGGAACAGATAAGGTGCTAATAGACAATAGACAATAGGTGCAGTAGTAGGGCATTCGGCCTTTAAAGCCAGCACTGCCATTCAATGTGATCATGGCTGATCATCCACAATCAGTACCCCGTTCCTGCCTTCTCCCCATATCCCTTCACTCCGCTCTCTTTAAGAGCTCTATTTAACTCTCTCTTGTAAGCATCCAGAGAACCGGCTTCCACTGCCCTCTGAGGCAGAGAATTCCACAGACTCACAACTCTCTGCGTGAAAAAGTTTTTCAACATCTCCATTCTAAATGGCTTACCCCTTATTCTTAAACTGTGGCACCTGGTTCTGGACTCCCCCAACATCGGGAACATGTTTCCTGCCTCTAGCGTGTCCAGTCCCTTAATAATCTTACATGTTTCAATAAGATCCTCTCTCATCCTTCTAAACTCCAGAGTGTACAAGCCCAGCCGCTCCATTCTCTCATCAGATGACAGTCCCGCCATCCCGGGAATTAACCGTGTGAACCCACGCTGCACTCCCTCAATAGCAAGAATGTCCTCAAAGTAGGGGACCAAAACTGCACAGAATACTCCAGATGTGGTCTCCCTAGGGCACTGAACAACTGCAGAAGGACTTCTTTGCTAAAGGGGAAAGATTTAATAGGAACCTGAGGGGCGTCTTTGTCCACACAGAGGGGTAAATGGCACAAGTTGCCATTGGAATTCTGTGCAGGAAGGAACTGCAGATGCTGGTGTACACCGAAAATAGACACAAAAGGCTAGAGTGACTCAGCAAGTCAGGCGGCATCTCTGGAAAAAAGGGTCCGAAGAAGGGTCTCGACCCGAAACATCACCCATTCCTTCTCTCCAGAGATGCTGCCTGACCCACTGAGTTACTCCAGCATTTTGTGTCTATCTTTGGTGTAAACCAGCGCCTGCAGTTCCTTCCTACACAAAGTTCCGCTGGCACCTTGTTGGGACAGGCATACTAAGAATGATTGAAAGACATTTCGACATGGATAGGAAAAGTTTTGGGCCAAAAGGGACAAGCTTAGATGGGGTATCTTGGCCAGCATGGTTGAATTGGGGCGTATTATGGGCCTGTCCCATTTGCCGATTTTTTCGGTGACTGCCGGCATCATTTCCGCGTTGCCAAAAGATTTTGAACATTTCAAAATGCAGTGGAGACAAAAAAAAGTTGCGACACTTGGCTCGAATGGCCTACTCCTGCACCTATTGTCTATTGGAAGGTTTCATCATCTAAACAGATTAAACAATTATCTCAATTGCACCTCCTCCCATTCTGCTTTCTGCAATCTCATCGTCCCAGTTCCTGTATATTTGTGTCCATGCGGAGTTCCACACCAGTGCTTCAGAGATCAAATCCTTTATTATTTGTTTTGAGATGTGCCTTTGGCACATCGAGCCCCCGCCGACCAGCCGCCCCTGTACACTACTAGTTCTATGCTACACCATAGAGACAAGTTGACAGAAGCCATTTAACCTGCACATCTTTGGGATGTGGGAGGAAACCCGAGCACCCGGAGAAAACCCACACGATCACAGGGAGAATGTGATTGACTCACAGGGAAACCTGAGACTCTGACATCACTGCATCACTGTGCCAAATTATTTGACTGATAAATAGCAGATGGAGTTTAATCCAAACAAATGTCGTTATGCAGGAAAGGGCGCAGAAAATGTTTGAGGATGTTGCCAGGACTCAAGGGGCCAGGGCTATGGGGAGAAGATGAGCAGGCTAAAACATTTTTCCTTGGAGCACAGGAGGATGAGGAGTGATCTTGTAGATGTGTACAAGATCATGAATGGAATAGGTGGGGCAAATGCACTAACTCTTTTACCCAGAGTAGGGGAATCAAGAACCCATCCTTTGTCCCATAATATTTGGGACAAAGACCCATTGTTTATTTATTTGCCCCTGTACTCCACAATTTGAGATTTGTAATTTAAAAAAAAATCACATGTGGTTAAAGTGCACATTGTCAGATTTTATTAAAAGGTATTTTTATACATTTTGCTTTCACCATGTAGAAATGACAGCTGTGTTTATACGTAGCCCCCCCATTTCAGGGCACGATAATGTTTGGGACACATGGCTTCACAGGCGTTTGTAATTGCTCAGGTGTGTTTAATTGCCTCCTTAATGCAGGTATAAGAGAGCTCTCAGCACCTAGTCTTTCCATCACCTTTGGAAACTTTTATTGCTGTTTATCAACATGAGGACCAAAGTTGTGCCAATGAAAGTCAAAGAAGCCATTATGAGACTGAGAAACAAGAATAAAACTGTTATCAGCCAAATCTTAGGCTTACCAAAATCATTAAGAAGAAAGAGAGCACTGGTGAGCTTACTAATCGCAAAGGGACTGGCAGGCCAAGGAAGACTCCACAGCTGATGACTGAAGAATTCTCTCCATAATAAAGAAAAATCCCCAAACGCCTGTCCGTCAGATCAGAAACACTCTTCAGGAGTCAGGTGTGGATTTGTCAATGACCACTGTCCGCAGAAGACTTCATGAACAGATATACAGAGGCTACATTGCAAGATGCAAACCACTGGTTAGCCGCAAAAATAGAATTGGCAGGTTAGAGTTTGCCAAGAAGTACTTAAAAGAGCAACCACAATTCTGGAAAAAAGGTCTTGTGGACAGATGAGACGAAGATTAACTTATATCAGAGTGATGGCAAGAGCAAAGTATGGAGGAGAGAAGGAACTGCCCAAGATCCAACGCATACCACCTCATCTGTGAAACGCGGTGGTGGGGGTGTTATAGCCTGGGCATGTATGGCTACTGAAGGTACTGGCTCACTTATCTTCATTGATGATACAACTGCTGATGGTAGTAGCATAATGAATTCTGAAGTGTACAGACACATCCTATCTGCTTAAGTTCAAACAAATGCCTCAAAACTCATTAGCCGGTGGTTCATTCTACAGCAAGACAATGATCCCAAACGTACTGTTAAAGCAACAAAGGAGTTTTTCAAAGCTAAAATGTCCATTCTTGAGTGGCTAAGTCAATCACCCGATCTGAACCCAATTGAGCATGCCTTTTATATGCTGAAGAGAAAACTGAAGGGGACTAGCCCCCAAAACAAGCATAAGCTAAAGATGTCTGCAATACAGGTATAATGACTAGGTATAAACACTCTGTCATTTCTACATGGTGAAACCAAAATGTATAAAAATGGCCTTTATTAAAATCTGACCATGTGTACTTTAACCACGTGCGATTTTTTTCTATTACAAATCTCAAATTGTGGAGTACAGAGGCAAATAAATAAATAAATGACGTGTCTTTGTCCCAAACATTATGGAGGGCACTGTAGGTTTAAGGTGAAGGGAGAAAGATTAAATAGGATTAAATAGGAACCCAAGGGGCAATATACATTTGTTTTTATACACAAGGGGCGGTAGGTGTATGGGACGAGCTGTCGGAGGAGCCAATTGATCCAGGTAATATCACAACAGTTAAGAAACATTTAAACAGGTACATAGACAGGATAGGTTTGGTGGAATATGGGCCTGGCACAGGCAGGTGGGAGTAATGTGGATGGGGCATGTTGGCCCAAAGGGCCTGTCCCTGTTTAAGTTTAGGAGCAAGGAGGTCCTACTGCAGTTGTACAGGGCCCTTGTGAGACCGTACCTGGAGTATTGTGTGCACTTTTGTGTCTCCCCTAATTTGAGGAAGGACATTCTTGCTATTGAGGGAGTGCAGCGTAGGTTCACCAGGTTAATTCCCGGGATGGCGGGACTGACATTTGATGAAAGAATGGGTCGACTGGGATTATAGTCACTGGAATTTAGAAGGATGAGAGGGAATCTTATAGAAACATATACAATTCTTAAGGGATTGGACAGGATAGATGCAGGAAAAATGTTCCCTGTGTTGGGGGGAGTCCAGAACCAGGGGTCACAGTTTAAGAATAAGGGGGAGGCCATTTAGGACTGAGGTGATGAAAAACGTTTTCACCCAGAGTTGTGAATCTGTGGAATTCTCTGCCACAGAAGGCAGTGGAGGCAAATTCACTGGAGTTAGATTTAGCTCTTCGGGCCAAGGGAATCAAGGGATATTGGGAGAAAGCAGGAACAAGGTACTCAAGTCAAGCCAAGTGTATTTGTCATGCACATACAGGATGTGCGGTGAAATGAAAGTGGCAATGCCTGCAGATTGTGCAGAATCTACAGAACAGAACCAGCATTTACATTTTAGAGGAAAATAAATAAATAAATCAAACGCTGATTCTGGATGATCAGTCATGATTATATTGAATGGTGGTGTTGGCTCGAAGGGCCGAATGGCCTACTACACCTATGTTTCTACGTTTCCAGGCTGTATGACTCTTTGGCTCTCGAGGATTTTGAGACTAGGAAATACACCATGAATGGTGGAGCCTTCTGGATCATCGAGGAATAGACACACATTGGAGTAAGTAAGTACGTTTATTGGCCAAGTATTCACATACAAGGAAGTTGCCTTGGTGCTCCACCCACAAGTAACAACATGACATACAGGGACAGTTACGAATGACTCAGAAAACACTAAACATTACTAATAATAAGACATTAATGATAAAACACCATTGATCAAGCATGTGAACCAACAAAATACCAGATCAAAGGGAGGCTACATATTTTTGGCTGTTAGAGCAACAACTCGTGGATAAAAGCTGTTTTTATGTCTGGCCGTGGCAGCTTTGACAGTCCGGAGTCGCCTTCCAGAGGGAAGTGATTCAAAGACTTTGTGGCCGGAACTTGGAACGATTAAGGCTTGCCCTGATGGACAGGCTGGACCAATTCAGAGGAATATGGTCTCCATTTATTGAATATTTAAAGGGTCAAGATGGTCCGGTTCGAAGGCATGACGGAAGCCTGAATGTATGAATGGATGAAGAATTATAGACAATAGATCATAAATATGTCTCCAATGAAGAATATCTTGTTTAATACTCCACTCAATTAGTTTCTCTTTTTTTCCCCTCTTTCTTTTTTTATTTCCTACTGTTATAAAATAAAAAAGAAAATTATAGAAGTACAAATAAGATTGATTGTAAATTTTAAAAATATTAAGAATGTATGTGACGATAATATTTCTTTTGTTTTAATTGGATTTTATATTTCTTCTTAATATGTAATTACTTCTAATAAAAATATTTTACAAAAAAAAAAAGACTTTGTGGCCACGGTGAGCGGGATCAGAGATGATCTTGCCCGCTCGCTTCCTGGCCCTTGCAGTACTTGTCCATGGATCCCTGAAGGTGGCAACACAGGTAAACAACATGGCTCAGACGGCAAATGCGCCTTCATTTGTCAGTGCATTGAACCGCAGATCATGCTCCATCTTCATGAGAGCTTGTTCAGTCAGGTTGCCATGCTAAAGTGCTGGAGAAGGTGCAGAGAAGGTTCACCATGATGCTGCCTGGGATGTGGTCAATGTTATGTGGAGTGACAGGTGAATCTAATAAATATTATTTATTTTTTAGAGATACAGCGCGGAAACGGGCCCAGGGCCCACACCGACCTGCGATCCCCGCACATTAACACTATCCTACGCCCACTAGGGACAATTTTACTTTTGCCAAGCCAATTAACCTACAGACCTGCACGTCTTTGGAGTGTGGGAGGAAACCAAAGATCTCGGGGAAAAAACCCACAAAGGTCACGGGGAGAACGTACAAACTCCGTACAGACTGCACCCGCAGTCAGGATCGAACCCAGGTCTCCGCCGCTGCATTCGCTGTAAGGCAGCAACTCTACCGCTGCGCCACCGTGACCATGTGTGATAAGGAACTGTAGACGCTGGTTTATATACCGGAGTAGCTCAGCAGACCAGGCAGCGTCTCTGGAGAAAAAGGTGATGTGTCAGGTCGGATCGGAACCCTTCTTCAGAGAACAGAGAAACTTGAAGATAAAGGACACAAAATACTGGAGTTACTCAGCAGGACAGGCAGCATCTCTGGAGAGAAGAAATGGGAGATGTTTCGGGTTTTTGTAATAAAGGGTCTCGACCCGAAACGCCACCCATTCCTTCTCTCCAGAGATGCTGCCTGTTCCGCTGAGTTGCTCCAGCATTTTGTCCCCATCTTCGACTTAATCCAGCATCTGCAGTTCTTTCTACACAGAGAAACTTGATCTGTTCTCCCTGAGGGCAAAAGCTTTTCAATATACGTAGATACACGCGATGATGATCAACTAAAGTAAAGAGGGACATGATTGCTGGTATATAAAATGATGAGGGGTGTAGATAGGATATACTGCGGGAAACATTCCCCATAAACAGAGGTAGACAAAACATTCCCCATAAACAGAGCGTAAAAAAAACCTTCATCATATCCATAGGGCAGCACAGCGGCAGAGTTGCTGCCTTACAGTGCCAGAGACCCGGGTCTGATCCTGACTACGGAGCATGTACGGAGTTTGTACGTTCTCCCTGTGACCATGCTCTGGGTTCCTCCCACACTCCAAAGACGTACAGGTTTGTAGATTAATTGGCTTATGTACATTGTCCCCAGTGTGTAGGATAGTGCTAGCATAAGGGGTGATCGCTAGATGGTGCGGTCTCGGTGGGCCGAAGGGCCTGCTCCATGCTGTATCTCTAAAGCAAAGTCTGAACTAAAATGTTTTCCAGGGATGCTGCCTGACCCTGCTGAGTTACTCCAGTACTTCGTGTCTTGAAACCTTAGTTATGTTCCTCTCCACAGATTCTGACTGGCCTGCTTGCTGCATTGTAATTAAATCTAGAGTTCCAATACACCTGCAATTCCATTTTGCTTCCAGTACTCCAGAGATTTGGGTTCATTGAAAATGGAAGAACAGATCCCACTGGGGCCTCTATAAATTAAGCTTGTGGTTAAAAATATCCTTTTTTCTTTAAAGCTTCTGTAAGGTTACAATAAACAATAGGTGCAGGAGTAGGCCATTCGGCCTTTCGAGCCAGCACCACCATTCAATGTGATCATGGCTGATCATCCCCAATCAGTACCCCGTTCTTGCCTTCTCCCCATATCCCCTGACTCCGCTATCTTTAAGAGCCCAATCTAGCTCTCTCTTGAAAGCATCCAGAGAACCGGCCTCCACCGCCCTCTGAATTCCACAGACTCACAACTCTCTGTGTGAAAAAGTGTTTCCTCGTCTCCGTTCTAAATGGCTTACTCCTTATTCTTAAACTGTGGCTCCTGGTTCTGGACTCCCCCTACATCGGGAACATGTTTCTGGCCTCAACCGTGTCCAAACCTTTAATAATCTTATATGTTTTGAACTTTGAAGACCTTGAAGATCTTTTTCTTTTTTAAATTAACAAGTATACTTTAGTAGAGGGAATCTTACCCAGTTTGGACCTAGAAACGCTTCCAGCAGCATCACCCCAGCTTGTTTAACTCCCTGCCCCATCCTGTGACACACTCGCTTTGTGGCACATCAGCTTCCATTTGGTCCATTGACACCATGCCAGCTCGCAGTTGGAATACATTTCTCCCCTCACCTCCCCCTTTTCCTTGCAACTCCGAAAGAGAGTAAAAGAGTGCTCAAGAATAGGCAATTAAAAGTGTGGACTTGGCAGTCCCCCAGACTGGAGATGAAAATAAGCTGGTGCCCCCTCCCCCTCCCCCGTGTGTGTGTTCGCTCTTCAAAGCCCGGCGGAGCTCTGGCACCTTTTACCAGGCAGGCGAGGCTGCCTCTTGCAGCTCGGCCTCGGAAACCCGACACAACCTGCCCCGGGGAGGGAGAGAGTGGGAGCGAGAGAGAAAGAGAGAGGGAAAGAGTGAGGGAGGGAGAAAGAGTGAGAGGGAGGGAGGGGGGAAAGAGTGAGAGGGAGGGAGGGAGGGGGGGAAAAGAGTGAGAGGGAGGGAGGGGGAAAGAGTGAGAGGGAGGGAGGGGGAAAGGAAGAAAGACAGCGAAAAGAGAGAAAGAGGCCAAGGGGGAAGAGAACAGTTACTCGCACAAACGACCGCGGGTTCCGATTCATATAGCCTGTTATTTGAATGAGGGCGTGTCCTATGGAATATATTTAAAAACACAAAGCAAGCGGGGGGGGGGGGGGAGAGGTGGGGGGTGGGGGGGTGGGGGGGGAGGGGAGGGGGGGGAGAGTGGGGGGAGGGGGGGGGAGAGTGGGGGAGGTGGGGGGGAGAGGTGGGGGGTGGGGGGGATAGGTGGGGGGGGGGGGGTGGGTGGGGGGGGGGAGAGTGGGGGGAGGGGGGGGAGAGGTGGGGGGAGGGGGGGGAGAGGTGGGGGGAGGGGGGGAGAGAGGTGGGGGGAGGGGGGGGAGAGGTGGGGGAGGTGGGGGGGAGGGGGGGGAGGTGAGGGGGGGGGAGAGGTGGGGGGAGGGGGGGGGGAGGGTGGGGGGAGAGGTGGGGGAGGGGGGGGGGGGAGAGGTGGGGGGGGGAGAGGTGGGGGGGGGGGGAGGGGGGGGGGGGGGGGGAGAGGTGGGGGGGAGGGGGGGGGGGAGAGGTGGGGGGAGGGGGGGGGAGGGGGGGTGGGGGGGGGAGAGGGGGGGGGGGGGGGGGGGGGGGTGGGGGGGGGGGGGGGTGGGGTGGGGGGAGGAGGGGGGGTGGGGGGGGAGGAGGGGGGGTTGGGGTGGGGGGAGAGGAGGGGGGGTTGGGGTGGGGGAGAGGAGGAGGGGGGTTGGGGGGGGGGGGTGGGGGGAGGGAAGAGAGAGAGGGGGTTGGGGTGGGGGGGGGAGGGGAGAGAGAGGAGGGGGAGGGGAGAGAGAGGAGGGGGGGAGGGGGGAGAGAGGGGAGAGAGAGGAGGGGGAGGGGGGGGAGGAGAGAGGAGGGGGAGGGGGGAGAGAGAGGAGGGGGGAGGGGGGGGGAGAGAGAGGAGGGGGAGGGGGGGGGAGGGAGGGGAGAGAGAGGAGGGGGAGGGGGGGAGAGAGAGGGGGGAGGGGGAGGGGGAGAGAGAGAGGAGGGGGAGGGGGGAGAGAGAGAGGGGGAGGGGGAGAGAGAGGAGGGGGGAGAGAGAGAGAGGAGAGAGAGAGAGAGAGAGGGGGGGGGAGAGAGAGAGAGGGGGGGGGAGGAGGAGGTGGTAAATAACAGGCCGCACAGAGCAAAGATACTAGAGGAACTCCTCTGGGATCGTTGGCACAGAGCGCGGCCGCCGCCGCCTGCGGGTGTGTTTTTGGTGGGAAACAGACATTGCAACAAGAGTTGGCAACATTTGCATGTAGCCAAGAATCGCGCAGCGCCCGGGGGCCCGGGCTTGGATACACGGATAATCTGCTACACTCCCCCCCAGCCCCGCTCCTACCTGCGGCCCCGGAGCCGGCTTCTCCCCCCGCCGCCGCCTCCTTCCCCGACAGGGACCGAGCAACAAAAAACAACAGCGAACTGAGAGAGAGGCCGTGCTGGGCCCAGGCTGCCGCCTCTTCCTGTTTCGTCGCTTCCCCCCTGGCCTGGCCCGGCCCGGCCGCCCCACATCTCCACTGGGTCGTGGGTTCAAGTCCCGCTCCAGCCCCGGGCACCTCCCTCACCTCCCACCCATTTCCACACCTAGTCTCAGTCTCCCTCTGTTCCATGGGGAAAAATAATGCTGCCTATCTTGTATTTAAGAAGGATGAGGGGGGATGGGGGATCTAATAGAAACATATGATATGAGATTCCTCCTAGCAGGCAAATCAGACCATTTCCAAAAGATTTGGTCTCCATTTATCGACTTATTACAAGCATATTACATATTACAAGCATAGGATGCAACACAACTCTGAAACTAAATGGTATCAGGACCTGGTGAGGGGTATGTAAAGATACGAAGTAGGTACATCCCTTTTCCCTAAGCTTATTTTACTTTTTCATATTTTCTGTCTTCTATTTATTTATTTATTTATTTATTTCCCTTTGTTTTTCTTTTTTAGCCTTTCTTATGTCTTGCGCTTCTACGGGTTCTTCTTGATCACTCTTTCACGCATTTACTATCCTATCTCTCCATTCTTCTTCTTTTTAAAGTATAAATAAGAAGTGGTACAGGAAATGTATTATGTTATTTTTGGCTTATATCATTGTAATGTACCTTGCTTCTAATAAATAAATTAAAAAAAATAAATAAATAGAGATAAAAAATAAACATACAAAATTATAAAAGGACTGGACAAGCTAGATGCAGGGAAAATTGTTCCCAATGTTGGGCGAGTCCAGAACCAGGGGCCACAGTCTTAGAATAAAGGGGAGGTCATTTAAGACTGAGGTGAGAAAAAACCTTTTCACCCAGAAAGTTGTGAATTTATGGACTTCCCTGCCACAGAGGGCAGTGGAGGCCAAGTCACTGGATGGATTTAAGAGAGAGTTATGACCCTGTCCCACTTAGGAAACCTCTGTGGACTTTGCGCCCCATCCAAGGTTTCCATGCCGTTCCCGGAGGTTTTTGTCAGTCTCCCTAATGGTCGAAAGTCGTTTCCGTTTTAAAAATCGGTAATTTTTTAGTCAAAGCGGTTGCGATGCTAGTTGAAGGTGGTTGCCGGAGGACAAAAACCTCCGGGTACCGCACGGAAACCTTGGGTGGGGTGCAAATTCTCCAGAGGTTTCCGTTCAGGTTTCCTAAGTGGGACAGGGGCATTAGATAGAGCTCTAGGGGCTAGTGGAGTCAAAGGATATGGGGAGAAGGACATGGGTTATTGATGGGGAACGATCAGCCATGATCACAATGAATGGCGGTGCTGGCTCGAAGGGCCGAATGGCCTCCTCCTGCACATATATTCTATGTTTCTATATTTCTATTATCCAAGTTTCACACACAGCCACAGATACCCCCCCCTTCCTCCTCCCCAGTCCTGGCGACATAGAACAGTACGTGGAAACTGTTTCTTGCCCTCTACTAACAGGCTTCAGAACGGTCCTTCCACAAGCTAGGGTACTGTCCGATTCACCTCTACCCCATTGCGGACATTGGATTTTGTCTCTGGAGAATTCACTGGTGCTGACATGGATAGAAAATTGGTTGGCAGACAGGAAACAAAGAGTAGGGATTAATGGGTCCCTTTCAGAATGGCAGGCAGTGACTAGTGGGGTACCGCAAAGCTCGGTGCTGGGACTGCAGCTATTTACAATATACATTAATGTTTTAGATGAAGAGATTAAAAGTAACATTAGCAAATTTGCAGGTACATAAAAATGCTGGAGAAACTCAGCGGGTGAGGCAGCATCTATGGAGTGAAGGAAATAGGTGAGGTTTTCGGTCAATACCCCTCTTCACACTGTCTGAGAAGGGTCTCGACCAGAAACGTCACCTATTTCCTTCGCTTTTTTGTCTACCTTCGATTTTCCAGCATCTGCAGTTCCTTCTTAAACATTAGCAAATTTGCAGATGACACAAAGCTGGGTGGCAGTGTGAACTGTGAGGAGGATGCTATGAGGATGCAGGGTGACTCGGACAGGTTGGGTAAGTGGGCAGATGCATGGCAGATGCAGTTTAATGTGAATAAATGTGAGGATATCCACTTTGGTGGCAAAATCAGGAAGGCAGATTGCTATCTGTATGGTGTCAGGTTGGGAAAAGGGTAAGTACAACGGGATCTGGGGTCCCTGTTCATCAGTAAGCATGCAGGTACAGCAGGCAGTGAAGAAAGCGAATGGCATGTTGGCCTTTATAACAAGAGGAATCGAATATAGGAGCAAAGAGGTCCTTCTGCAGTTGTACAGACCCCTAGTGAGACCACACCTGGAGTATTGTGTGCAGTTTTGGTCCCCTAATTTGAGGAAGGACATTCTTGCTATTAAGGGAGTGCAGCGTAGGTTTACAAGGTTAATTCCCAGGATGGCGGGACTGTCATATGCTGAAAGAATGGAGCAGCTGGGCTTGTACACTCTGGAGTTTAGAAGGATGCGAGGGGATCCCATTGAAACATAAGATTGTTAAGGGCTTGGACACGCTAGAGGCAGGAAACATGTTCCCGATATTGGGGGAGTCCAGAACCAGGGGCCACAGTTTAAGAATAAGAAGTAAGCCATTTAGAATGGAGACGAGGACACACTTTTTCTCATAGTCTGAGTCTGTGGAGTAGTGAGTCTGTGGAATTCTCTGCCTCAGAGGGCGGTGGAGGCAGGTTCTCTGGATGCTTTCAAGAGAGAGCTAGGTAGGGCTCTTTAAAAATAGGGGATATGGGGAAAAGGCAGGAACGGGGTACTGATTGGGGATGAGCAGCCATGAGCACATTGAATAGCGGTGCTGGCTCGAAGGGCCAAATGGCCTACTCCTGCACCTATTGTCTATTGAATAGAAATAGAATATAGATGCTAAAAAACAATTATTAAAACAAAATTCTATTGAGAGAATCAGCTGTGCTGGCAGTATTAGTATAGTTTATAGATACAGCACAGGAACAGGCACTTCAGCCCACCGACCAGTGATCCCCGCACACTAACACTATCCTACCCACACTAGGGACAATTTTACATTCATACCAAGCTAATCAGCCTACTGACACGTACATACTTGGAGTGTGGGAGGAAACTGGATCTCGCGGAAAAATCCCTCACAGGTCACAGAGAGAACGTACAAACTCCGTGCAGGCAGCACCCATGGTCAGGATCAAACCTGGCACTGAATGGGAGCGCTGTCGTGTCGCGTTGACGGAAAGATAATGGAGGTCGCTCCGTTGATGGCCCCCATAGTAGAAGCGTCCATGTCGCCGGGGGGGGGGGGGGGGGGGGGGGGGTGGGGGCTGGAAACTGGAAGTATCCTGAGCTAATTCTGCTACCACCACCATCGGACGGATGACAGCGAGGTTAACATTTGAAACATGGAAGATGGACACGAGGCAGAAACTCCATTGATCATCTTCCAAAGCATCTTTCTGAACCGCCGCAAGAATCTGCGCACGTGCATCAATGTTCCTCACTGTTCCTCCACACCACTCGATCTCTGCCATTTAGAATATTCTCCCCTTCCTGGACCTCCAACCAAGTAGAACTTGACACTAGGAGTAAAATTGGCCAGAAGGGTCTCGACCCAAAACGTCACCCCTTCCTTCTCTCCAGAGATGCTGCCTGTCCCTGTGAGTTACTTCAGCAATTTGTGTCTATCTTCGATTTAGACCATCTACAGTTCCTTCCTACACATTCGGCCCATCAGGTCAACTCCACCATTCAATCATGGCTGATCTGTCTCTCCCTCCTAACTCCATTCTCCTGCCTTCTTCCCGTAACCTCTGACAATCACAATAATACTAATAGCCCTGTCCCACGGTACGAGTTCATTCCAAGAGCTCTCCCGAGTTAAAAAAAAAATCAAACTCGTGGTAAACACGGAGAATGAACGTAGCGGGTACGTCGGAGATCGGGGACGTCTGTTAGCGCTAACGGCAGGTTAGCAGGAAGACTCGGCAAGATTTTTCAACATGATGAAAAATGTCCACGAGAGCCCCGAGTACCGACGAGTGGCCATTACTGTAAATCTCCGAGTTCGAATCAGGGCAAACTCGGGAGAACTCTTGGAATGAACTCGTACCGTGGGACAGGGCTTTAACACTATCCAACACACACTAGGAACAATTTTACATTTATACCAAGCCAATCAGCCTACGAACAGTCTACAATCAAGAATCTATCTATCTCTGCCTTAAAAATATTCACTGACGGCTTCCTCAGCCTTCTGTGGAAAAGAATTACACAGATTCCCCACCCTTGTCAGGATTAAACTGCATCTTCCATCACATCTGCCCAACTGACCAGATCTGGTTAGCACGCAACAAGATTTTTTCACTGTACCTCGGTACGTGTGACAATAAACTAAACTCAACTCATCTCAGACCTCCTGTGTCTTCCTGTAGACCTTTCACCACGGCTGGTCACGTACTCAGCTAACATTGTCACACTCACAATCCCATCTTTTATTACAGCCTTGACATTTACATTAATAAAACTAATAGATTTTATAAAAAGCAATGGGCTGAAAATGGAGCTCTGTTGGTGAAGTCTGAGAATATACTTATTTCATATTTATTTATATATTTCGAGATCCAGAATGGAAGCTGGCCATTCCGACTAGCGAGACCACGTCGATCATCGATCATCTGTTCACACTAGTGATCCCACTTTCGTATCCATTCCCCACACACTTGGGCCGATGCACAGCAGCCAATTAGCCTACATACCCGTACATCTTTGGGATGTGGAAGGAAAGCGGAACACCCGGAGGAAACCCACGTGGTCACAGGGAGAACGGACAAACTCCACACACACACACACAGCACCCGAGGTCAGGATCGAACCAGGGTCTCTGGCGCTGTGGGGCAGCAGCTCTACCAGCCGCCCCAACCATGACAGAGGAGACATCATACATTTAGCAAATGGGCTTCAAAATTCCATTTACTCTCTTGGATCCCACAAGCTCTTACTTTTGCCTTTGAGTCTGGCATGTGACAAGTCTTGATAGACACAAAATGCTGGAGTAACTCAGCAGGACAGGCAGCATCTCTGGAAAGAGGGAATGGGTGACATTTCAGATCGAGACCCTTCTGAGGCAGGAGAATTCCACAGACTCACAACTCTCTGTGTGAAAAAGTTTTTCCTCGTCTCCGTTCTAAATGGCTTACCACTTATTCTCAAACTGTGGCCCCTGGTTCTGGACTCCCACAACATTGGGAACGTTTCCTGCCTCTAGCGTGTCCAAACAACTTAATAATCTTATGCATTTCAATAAGATCCCTCTCATTCCTCCAGAGTATACAAGCCCAGCCGCTCCAATCTATCAACATGCTGCCTGTCCCGCTGAGTTACTCCAGCATTTTGTGGCTATCTTCAGTTTAGACCAGCTTCTGTAGTTCCTTCCTATACCTGTGAAAAGTCTTGCATTGTCGATGACAAAGACATCATTATATTCTACGGTGGTAACAAGCCCCTTAAACCCTTTCCTTAAATCCCTGGCGACTGTATTGACCAAAGTGCTTTTAGAAAAGGTTTACACTGTCCCATCATTGGATTCCAAAATGGATTCCAATCATTTGCCCAGCATTGAGATTAAACTAACTGCCGTATAATTATCTGTATTATCCTGACCTCCCTTTTTTAAACAACAATACAATGTTATCAAAGATAGACACAAAAAGCTGGAGTAACTCAGCGGGGCAGGCAGCGTCTCTGGAGAGAAAGAATGGGTGACGTTTCGTGTTGAGACCCTTCTTCAGACAAGTCTCGACCCGAAACGTCACCCATTCCTTCTCTCCAGAGAGGCTGCCTGTCCCGCTGAGTTACTCCGGCTTTTTGTGTCGATCTTCAGTTTAAACCAGCATCTGCAGTTCCTTCTTACACAATACAATGTTATCAGTCGGTCAGTCCCCTGGCACCACTCCAATGACCAGAAAGAATTTTAAAAGAATTTCCTCTCTTGCTTCTTTTGACCCTCAGGGATATGTACATTTGGTACATCTCTGACAATATCCCAAATAAGTAAGCAGCTCAATACTTCCCTCTGAATTTGTCTATCCCATCCATCCTGGTGAGACCACATCTGGAGTATTGTGTACAGCTTTGGTCTAATAATTTGAGGAAGGACATCCTTGTGATTGAGGCAGTGCAGCGTAGGTTCACGAGATTGATCCCTGGGATGGCGGGACTGTCATATGAGGAAAGATTAAAAATACTAGGCTTGTATTCACTGGAGTTTAGAAGGATGAGGGGGATATCTTATAGAAACATATAAAATTATAAAAGGACTGGACAAGCTAGATGCAGGAAAAATGTTCCCAATTTTGGGGCGAGTCCAGAACCAGGGGCCACACAGTCTTAGAATAAAGGGGAAGCCATTTAGGACTGAGGTGAAAAAAAACTTTTTCACCCAGAGAGTTGTGAATTTACGGAATTCCCTGCCACAGAGGGCGGTGGAGGCAGGGAATTCCGTAAATTCTGGTGCTTTCAAGATAGAGCTAGATAGGCCTCTTAAAGATAGCGGAGTCAGGGAATATGGGGAGAAGGCAGGAACGGGGTACTGATTGGGGATGATCAGCCATGATCACATTGAATGGCGGTGCTGGCTCGAAAGGCCGAATGGCCTACTCCTGCACCTATTGTCTATTGTTTATCCTATCCAATATTTGGCATCCATTCATTTGACGTACTTTGTGCTCCATCTGGTTCGTGGAGGGAGAGATAGATCAGCCACTAAACTAAACAAGCTCTCAATTAACAGGGAGGGTGGATTTACCTGTGGTAGGTGAGATTTCACACGGACAAGTGTGGGGATGTGTATTTTAGGGAAGTTAAATCAAGGCAGGACATAAACAGTGAATAGCAGGGCAATTGGGAGTGTTGTAGGACAAAGGGCAAGGTGGTAGACAAGGTGGTGAAGGCGGCTTACGGTATGAATGGATGAATAAGTTTATTGGCCAAGAATTCATATACAAGGAATTTGCCTTGGTGCTCCGACCGCAAGTGACAACATGACATACAGTTGTTTAAGAAAGAACTGCAGATGCTGGAAAAAAATCAAAGGCAGACAAAAATGCTGGAGAACTCAGCAGGTGAGGCAGCATCTATGGAGCGAAGGAAATAGGCAACGTTTCGGTTCAAGACTATTCTTCAGACTGATGTTGGTGGGGGGGGGCGTAAAGAAGAAAGGAAGAGGTGGAGACAGTGGGCTGTGGGGGAGCTGGGAAGGGGAGGGGAAGGCGGGAGAAAGCAGGGACTACCTGAATTTGGAGAAGTCAATGTTCATACCGTTGGGGTGTAAACTGCCCAAGCGAAATATGAGGTGCTGCTCCTCCAATTTACAGTGGGACTCACTCTGGCCATGGAGGAGGCCCAGGACTGAAAGGTCGGATTCGGAATGGGAGGGGGAGTTGAAGTGCTGAGCATAGTCTCACATGTTTCCAAAGACATACATAACTAGAGGGGACATGTTTAAGGTTTTAAAAATGTAAAAGGGATACAAAGGAGAGGTTTCTCACACAGAGGGTGATAGTTATACAAGCTGCCAGAGGAAGTGGTAGAATTTTAAAAGACATTTGGACAGGTACATGGATAGGAAATGTTTAGAGGGATGTGGGGCCACTGCAGGCAAGTGAGACTATATCAGGAAAGTACATTGATCAGCATAGACAGGTTGGGCCGAAGGGCCTGTTTCCCTGTACCATGAATCGCTTTGACGACAAATATGATCCTACCAAATCTAAACAGACAATCGATCAAACCAACCTCCACTCCACATTGACTCCATCTACACGTCACGCTGCCTCGGCAAGGCCAGCAGCATCATCACGGACCAGTCTCACCCTGGTCACTCCCTCTTCTCCCCTTCTACCATCGGACAAGAGGTACAAAAGTGTGAAAACGCACACCTCCAGATTCAGGGACAGTTTCTTCCCGACTGTTATCAGGCAACTGAACCATCCTACCACCAACAAGAGAGCGGTCCAGAGTACGATCTACCTCAAGTGCCTCTTGAACCATCTTTAATCGGGCTTTACCTTGCACTAAACTTTATTCCCTTTATCCTGTATCTGTAGACTGCGCACGGCACGACTATAATCATGTATTGTCTTTCCGCTGACTGGTTAGCACGCAACAAAAAGCTTTTCACTGTACCTCGGTACACATGACAATAAACTAAAACTAAACCTTTTCTGTTCTCATAGCATAATGCCAAACATGATAGAATATTTCATCAATAAAGCACAGTGCAGAGACACACACACACACACACACATGGACATGTCAATAGACAATAGGCGCACGAGTAGGCCATTCGGCCCTTCGAGCCAGCACCACCATTCACTGTGCTTGTTTACTCTGGAAGGATGAGAGGGGATCTTATTGAAACATAAAAGATTATTAAGGGTTTGGACAGGCTAGAGGCAGGAAACATGTTCCCGATGTTGGGGGAGTCCAGAACCAGGGGCCACAGTTTAAGAATAAGGGGTAAGCCATTTAGAACGGAGATGATGAAACATTTTTTCACACAGAGGGTTATGAGTCTGCCGGTTCTCTGGCTTTCAAGAGAGAGCTCAATAGGGTTCTTAAAGATAGCGGAGTCAGGGGATATGGGGAAAAGGCAGGAACAGGGTACTGATCGGGGATGATCAGTCATGATCACACTGAATGTTGGTGCTGGCTCGAAGGGCCGAATGGCCTACTCCTGCACCTATTATCTATTGTCTATTAATCATCACTGATCATCCACAATCAGTACCCCGTTCCTGCCTTCTCCCCATATCCCCTGACTCCCCTGACTTTAAGAGCCCTATCTAACTCTCTCTTGTAAGCATCCAGAGAATTGGCCTCCACCGCCTTCTGAGGAAGAGAATTCCACAGACTTACAACTCTCTGGGTGGAAACGTTTTTCCTCATCTTGTTATTACCTTAAGCAAATATTTCCTGTTAATTGATTCTGTGTTCTGATCCACCCACAGCCAACCACGATTCCATGTAAGTCAGGCAAGCCGCCATGATTCCTAAATATAGCCCAGGCAACGTTGCTGCTTGACCCGTCATTGTCAATAAATACTCCTTGGCTCCAGATGATGTTATCTGGGTGGACTAACTTGTGGCTCAAAGCTACAAGAGTGAGAAGATGAGTCGTGAGAAGTAAGTCGTAGCAGGATTAATGTGGATAGAATCTTTGCCCTGTCTGGAATCTAGAAGTTGGTTTAGTCTATTATCGTCACGGGTACCGAGGTACAGTGAAAAGCTTTCGTTGCGCGCTAACCAGTCAGCGGAAAGACAATACACGATTACAATCGAGCCGTCCACAGTGTACACATACATGATAACGTTTCGTGCAAGGTTAAGCCAGCAAAGTCCAACCAAATATAGTCAGAGGGTCAACAAAGAATAAGGGGTAAGCCATTTAGAACGGAGACGAGGAAACACTTTTCCACACAGAAAGTTGTGAGTCTGTGGAATTCTCTGCCTCAGAGGGCGTTGGAGGCCGGTTCTCTGGATACATTCAAGAGAGAGCTAGGTAGGGCTCTTAAAAATAGCAGAGTCAGGGGATATAGGGAGAAAGCAGGAACAGGGTACTGATTGGGGATGATCAGCCATGATCACATTGAATGGCGGTGCTGGCTCGAAGGGCCGAATGGCCTACTCCTGCATCTATTGTCTATTGTTAAAGCGGTAGATAGTAGGTCAGGATCGCTCTCTGGTTGTGCTAGGATGATTTAGTTGCCTGATAACAGCTGGGAAAAAAACTGTCTCTGAATCTGGAGGGAGAGCGGGGAAGAGGGAGTGACCACGGTGAGACTCATCCATGATTATGCTGCCTGCCTTTTCAGAAAGAAAAGCTCATACGTTCACGGCCCACGACAACAGCACATTGAACTGGCTGCAGAGCCTGGAGGCCGTTACATAACCTCGGACGCCTCAAACGCAAGAAGACGTTGAGGATTTGAGGAAGGACATTCCTCCTAATTTGAGGAAGGACATTCTTGCTATTGAGGGAGTGCAGCGTAGGTTTACACGGTTAATTGCCAGGATGGAGGGACTGTCATATGCTGAGAGAATGGAGCGGCTGGGCTTGTACACTCTGGAATTTAAAAGGATGTGAGGGGCTCTTATTGAAACATATAAGATTATTAAGGATTTGGACATGCTAGAGGCAGGAAACATGTTCCCATTGTTGGGGGAGTCCAGAACCAGGGGCAACAGTTTAAAAATAAGGGATAAGCCATTTAGAATGGAGACGAGGAAACACTTTTTCTCACGGAGTTGTGAGTCTGTGGAATTCTCTGCCTCAGAGGGTGTTGGAGGCCGGTTCTCTAGATACTTTTGAGAGAGAACTAGATAGGGCTCTTAAAAATAGCAGTCAGGGGATATGGGGAGAAGGCAGGAACGGGGTACTGATTGTGGATGAACAGCCATGATCACATTGAATGGCGGTGCTGGCTCGAAGGGCTGAATGGCCTACTCCTGCACCTGTTGTCTATTGAAGTCCTGTCCAATATTTGGTCTTTTCTGGGACCACACATCAGAAAAACTACTCTTCTTCCAAATACCTTTCCACTCCCACAGTGAATATACTTCGAAATATCAAACGAATGTCTCACCATCCTTGTGTAAGAAAGAACTGCAGATGTTGGTTTAAATTGAAGGTAGACGCAAAATGCTGGAGTAACTCAGTGGGCGAGGCAACATCTCCGGAGAGAAGGAATGGGCGATGTTTTGGCATGACAGACATGACATCTGACGTCAGTCTGAAGAAGGGTCTCGACCCAAAAAGTCACTCATTATTCCCTCTCTCCAGAGATGCTGCCAGTTACACTGCGTTACTCCAGCTTTTGTGTCTATCCAGGCAAATAGAATATTTGGTCACATGCAAGGAGTGGAAAAAATGAAAAATAACACACACACTAAAATTCTCTTCCATCAAAATTACACAGGGTACAATAACGGTTTTTAAAAGGCATTTGGACGTGTATGTGGTTAGGAACGTGTTAGAAAATATGGGCCAAACGTGGGCAGGTGGGACTAGTGTAGATAGGGCATCTTTGTCAGCACAGCAGTAGAGTTGCTGCCTAACAACCCACAGGTCCAGATTCGATCCTGACCACGGGTGCTGTTTGTATGGATTTTGCACGTTCTCCCTGTGACCATGTGGGTTTTCTCCGGGTGCTCCAGTTTCCTCCCACACTCCAAAGACGTGCAGCTTTGTAGGTTAATTGGCTTTGGTAAAAATTGTTAGTAGTCCCTAAAGTGTAGGATAGAGCTCCGTGCATTATAACCTTGTCGTGGTGGAGAAGCTTGTGTGGACCTGAGATCCTGAGAGCGATGCCGTCTGGAGCTACGCTCCTGGTAGGGCCACCCATGGCGGTAAGGTCGAGAGGGGAGGTCTCTGACAAAGAGCAATCCAACCAAGACCTCAACGGTGGAACAGGCGGAGGACGACGGCTGACCTTAGTGGAGCGTCATGACGGCTGGGAAGGCGGATGAAGGCTGCAGCAGAAAAGGGTCTCCGGTCGTCTTGGACTCCATGCCACTGGATCCTGACCCAGATCTGTCAAGGACCGTGGGGTGGCTGTCTGTGCACCAGTCTCCCCACGTTAAACAAAGTCACGCACAGGCGTCCTCTCAAAAGAGGACAGTCATACTCGTTTCGAGCGACCGCCGATGGTGATGATGATGAGGATAGAGCTAGTGTGTGGGAATCGCTGGTTGGCGTCGACGCGGTGGGCCGAAGGTCCTGTTTCTGTGCTGTATGGCTCAATAACTTTTAAAACGGCAAGGGCGAGTCTAGGGCGAAGGGCGATCAATCCACGCAAGGCTGCAGGCCCGGAGGGAGTCCAGGGTAGGGTACTAAAGGACTGTGCTGTACAGCTGGCGGAGGTATTTACGAGGATCTTCAACCTGTCTCTATCTCTGGCAACGGTCCCCAAGTGCCTGAAGACAGCTACCTTAGTGCCGGTGCCGAAAAAGTCTAGTCTGAATGACTACCGCCCGGTTGCCCTAACTCCAATACCAATGAAGTGCTTTGAAAGGCTGGTCCTCTCCCACATCAAATCCAGCATCCCTGCATCATTGGACTCTCATCAATTTGCATACAGGGCAAATAGATCCACAGAAGATGCCATCTCTGTGGCTCTTCACACTGCCCTGACCCACCTGGAAAGACAGGGCACCTACGTGAGGATGCTCTTCATTGACTATAGCTCTGCCTTCAATACGGTCATCTTCACCAAGCTCACCACCAAACTCCACCAGCTAGGCCTCAGCTCACTGATATGCGATTGAATCCTGAACTTTCTGACGGAGCGACCGCAGGCAGTGACACACCACAGGGCTGTGTACTGAGCCCCATGCTCTACTCCCTCTTCACCCACGACTGTGTCCCTGCATTTGACAACAACACCATTGTTAAGTTTGCAGACGACACAATGGTGATCGGGCTGATCACCAAAGGTGATGAAACAAACTATAGAGCAGAGGTGCAGAACCTGGCGGACTGGTGCTCACGGAACAACTTGTCGCTAAACACCTCCAAGACCAAGGAGCTGATTATCGACTTCAGGAGGTCGCAGAATGGGGAATACGCCCCAATCTCCATCTATGGAGACAGTGTGGAGAGAGTGTCCAGCTTCAAGTTTCTGGGCACTCACATCTCAGAGGACCTCACATAGTCCACCAACACCGCTGCGCTGGTCAAAAAGGCACAGCAACGACTGTTCTTCCTAAGAACATTGAAACGGACTGGTCTGCCCCAACAGCTGATGACGACCTTCTACCGCTGAACCACAGAGAGCATACTAACGTATGGCATCTCTGTGTGGTATCTCAGCTGCACGGAGGCGGAGAGGAGAGCTCTTCAGCGCGTTGTCCACAGAGCGCAACAGATTATTGGGACACCGCTACCAGCCTTGGAGGGCATCTACCACACACGGTGCCTCAGGAAGGCCGTCAGCATACATAAAGACTCCTCTCACCCTTGTAATGGACTGTTCGAACTACTCCCTTCCGGCAGACGTTACAAGGCCTTCTATGCCCGCACCACCAGACTCAGGAACAGCTTCATTCCCAGAGCTATAGCGGCTCTGAACCGGCCCTGCTGAGTACCCCCCCCACCCCCATGGACTGTCTCCCCAGGCCTCGCACTTTAGTCTGTGTTGATTTTACTGGTCTAATGTTCGTTTTTACAAACCTTGTTCTCAGGGTATTTAAACCTAAATTTTATTTGTCGATTAAGTCGATCGGATGGAAGTTGCAAACCAAATCTCGTTGCACTTATGTGTAATGACAATAAAAGATATTATTATATTATTATTATTATTATTATTAGAAGGCAGGTGAATGGATATTTTTAAAGCAGAGATTGATATATTCTTGATTAGTACAGGGTGTAAGGGGTCTTGAGAAGGCAGGAGAGTGGGGTTGAGTTGGAAAGATAGTGACAAAGATGAATGGCGGAATAGACTTGATAGGTCGAATGGCTAATTCTGCTCCTATAACTTATGAACTTATGAGAGGCAGGCAGAAAGACAAAAATAACTATTAATATTTTAAACCAAAAATTTTGGGTTCAAGCAGTGAGGGATGACAAATCCCTTCACTCGGTTGTACAAGCATCCAAACTTGTCCAAGCGCAACAAAGCACCAAGCTAATCAGCCTGTCTCACAGATCCTTATCTGGACTTTATTTTAGTCCTCAGAGTGAGGTAATTATAGATGTTCTCTTTGCTTGCCCTCCACATTTGACATGCTGCTCCTCCCCTCCCTGTTCCTCCGGGACCGAGGATGCCAAAGCCAACAATGCTGCCACTGTGCAGACATCAGCACTGGACAAATTCAAAGTTGCCAATTTTACATGTGCAAATAATTACAATCACTAAGTTGTCTGGGCAGTTTATGTTTAAGGCGCAGCAGTAGAGTTGCTGCCTCACAGCGCCAAAGACCTGGGTTTAATCCTGACCACGGGCGCTGTTGGTACGGAGACTGCACGTTCTCCCTGTAACCTGTGGGGTTTTCTCCGGGTTGCTCTGGATTCCACCCACACTCCAACGAGGTTTGTACGTCTGAAGAAGGGTCTCGACCCAAAACGTCGCCAATTCCTTCTTTCCGTAGATGCTGCCTCACCCGCTGAGTTACTCCAGCATTTTGTGTCTACCTTCAACTTTACCAGCGGCTGCAGTTCCTTCTTAAATGGGTTTGGAGGCTAATTGGCTTTGGTAAAAATTGTAAATTGTCCCTCATGTGTGGGAGTGTGTTAGTGTACAGGATGATCGCTGGTCAACACGGACTCGAAGGGCCAAAGGGCCTGTTTCCGCACTGTATCTCTGAACTAAAATGAAATTAAACACTATGTTAAATTCCTACTATTGGACCATCATCTGGTCACTCTGTAGATGTTCCCACTTCCTGCTCCTTCTCTGGAATTCTCTTTGCCTTTTCAAATATTTATCCAATTTCCTTCCAAAAATATTTCAATTAATCCGATCCCAGCATAGATATCTCTTTTTCCTGTGACACGCGCATTAAATCTGCTCCCCCTGGTTCTGCATCTTGTACGTGACAAGAATATAAAATCAATAAACTTAAACCCCTGTCCCACGGTACGAGTTCATTCTCCCGAGTTTGCCCTGATTTGAACTCGAAGATTTACGGTAATGGCCACTCATCGGTACTCGGGGATCTCGTTGACATTTTTCTTCATGTTGAAAAATCTTCACGAGTCTTCCCATGCTTACCTTCCGTTAGCGAGTCTTCCACGAGTACCTGCCGTTAGCGCTAAGAGACGTCCCCCGAGCTCCGACGTACCCACTACGTTCATTCTCCGTGCTTACCACGAGTTTGATTTTTTTTTAAACTCGGGAGAGCTCTTGGAATGAACTCGTACCGTGGGACAGGGCTTTAAGTTTCAATTTCTTAATCACATCATCACCAAAGTCATAACAGCACAGAAATTGGCCCATTGACCCAACTCGCCTATGCCAACCAAAATGTCCCATTCAAGCTCGTTTTATTTGTCTGCATTTGGCCCATATCCCCCTAACCCTTTCCTATCCATGTACTTGTCCAAATATCTTCTAAATGTTGTCATTCTCGTCTACCTTCTCTGGCAGCTCGTTCCATGCACCCGCCACCCTCTTGTGTGAAAGAGTTGCCTCTCAGTTTCCTGTTAATTCTTTCCCCTCTCACCTTAAACCTAGTTTCTTGTTTCCCCCACTCTGGGTACCACTGTGTATTCACCCTCTCATGAAATTATACACCTCTAAAAGATCAGCTCATGTGCGATAGGAGTAGAATTAGGCCATTCGGCCCCATCATGTCTACTCCGCCATTCAATCACGAGTGATCTATATCTCCCTCCCTATCTCCTGCCTGCTCCCCGTAACCTCTGACACCCACACCAATCAATAATCTATCTATCTCTGCCTTAATAATATTCACTGACAGCTACCACAGCCTTCTATGGCAAAGAATTCCACAGATTCACGACCCTCTGACTTAAGACATTTCTCTTCATCTCCTTCCTAAAAGAACGTCGTTTAATTCTGACGCTGTGACCTCTAGTCATGGATACTGATTGTGGCTGATCAGCCATGATCACATTGAATGGCGCTGCTGGTTCAAAGGGCCTACTCCTGCACCGATTGTCTATTGTCTAAAATCCTAGACTCTCCCACCAGTGGAAACATCCTCTCCACATCCACTCTATCCAGGCCTTTCAATATTCTGTAAGTTTCAATGGTCTCCCCCTCATTCTTCTAACCTCAGCGAGTACAGGCCTAGTGTCAACAAATGACAATAGACAAAAGGTGCAGGAGTAGGCCATTCAGCCCTTTGAGCCAGCACCACCATTCACTGTGATCATGGCAGATCATCCAGATTCAGTACCCCGTTCCTGCCTTCTCACCGTATCCCCTGACTCCGCTATCTTTAAGCGCTCCATCTAACATTCATGAAAGCATCCAGAAAATTGGCCTTCTGAGGCAGAGAATTCCACAGACTCACAACTCTCTGTGAGAAAAAGTGTTTCTATAAGGTCCCCTCTCATCCTTCCAAAATCCAGAGTATAGCCCAGCCGCTCCATTCTCTCAGCATATGATAGTCCCACCATCCCGGGAATTAACCTTGTGAACCTATGCTGCACTCCCTCAACAGCAAGAATGTCCTTCCTCAAATTTGGAGTGCCGGCAAATGCTTATCATAGATTAACCTACTCATTCCTGGAATCCCCCTTCATCCTCCTGTGCTCCAAGGATTAAAGTTCTAGCTTATGCACACGCTCCCTATAGCTCAGGCCCTCGAGTCCTGGCAACGTCTTGGAGAATGAAAGTCTACGAAGCAGTTTGTGGTGCGTTTTTCCCTCATCTGCCAAAGTTCCACCGGAGTTAGAGGGAGAAACTGTAACAGTCGCAATCTAATCTTAAATGTTCAGTGGAAAGGTCTCCTCATCTGTGCCAAGTTGACCTTCGAAATTACGGATTGCTAGAGATAAGAAAATTATTTGTAACCAAGTATCATTTTGAGTTTCCTTCTCTCTAGAATGTTCTGCTTCACCAGTGGCCATTTTCACCATCATCCTGTTGCTATGGCCTACTCCCGCACCTATTGTCTATTGTCTACTGGTTTATTGATCATGGGAGTAGAATTAGGTCATCCGGCCCATCAAGGCTCCTCCTCCATTCAATCATGGCTGACCCATCCCTCCCTCTCAACCCCATTCTCCTGCCTTCTCCCCATAACCCTTGATACCACTACCTATCAAGAATCTGTCAAACCTGGCCCATATTCCTCCAAACCATTGACTTGGCCTCCAATTATTGTCACATGGACTGAGATACAGTAAAAATCTTTGTGTGTTATCCGATCAAATCCAACCATACACAGTACAACAGGTGTAGGAGGGAACTGCAGATGCTGACTTAAATTGAAGATAGACACAAAATGCTGGAGTAACTCAGCGGGACAGGCAGCATCTCTGGAGAGAAGGATGGGTGACGTTTCTGGTCGAGACCCTTCTTCAGACTTATGTCAGAGGAGTGGCCGGTACATACATAAGGAAGTGTATAGATAAATAAGTGTACAACAGGTAGTGCAAAGAGAAAGATACCAGAGTTTATAATATTTAAGAAGGAACTGCAGATGCTGGAAAAATCAAAGGTAGATAAAAATGCTGGAGAAACTCAACGGGTGAGGCATTTACGGAGCGAAGGAAAAGGTGACGTTCGGGTCAAGAACCTTTTTCAGACTGCTACACCTTTTCCGTCGCTCCATAGATGCTGCCTCACCCGCTGAGTTTCTCCAGCATTTTTATCTATCTTAGAGTTTATAATACAGTGTTCGAGCATTACAGCGACAGAGTGTAGATGTTTTTAAAGTTCAAGGGCCACAATCAGGTAGGTTGGAAGACCAGGACTACACCATAGCTTATGGGAGGATCGTTCAGTAGTCTGATAACAGCAGGGAAGAAGCAGTTCCTGACTCTGGTAGTACGTACCTGCCTGCCTCCACCGCCCTCTGAGGCAGAGAATTCCACAGACTCACCACTCACATTTTCTCACAGAGAGTGGTGAGTGTGGAATTCTCTGCCTCAGGCAGGTGGAGGCAGGTTTTCTGGATGCTTTCAAGAGAGAGCTAGATAGGGCTCTTACAAATAGCGGAGTCAGGGGATATGGGGAGAAGGCAGGGATGGGGTACTGATTGGGGATGATCAGCCATGATCACATTGAATGGCAGTGCTGGTTCAAAGGGCCCAATGGCCTACTCCTGCACCTATTGCCTATGTTTCTACTGCCTCAATTACCTCCCCAGGCAGCTCGTTCTATACACCCACCTCCCTCTGTATGCAGGACTGTGTGGATGATGGAGCCTATTAAGAAAAAGCCTTAATTAAAATGTGATATTCTCACCATCTAACTTGTTTCTGACTATCCTGGGGATTCCTGCTCCAAGCTGAAGGATGAGACAGATGCTCGGCAGCTGTGGCGAGGCCTGAATGCAATCACCTCCTACAAGGCGAAATCAGGAGGCAGCTCGAATGTCGGCGAAACATCACTCACTGATGAGCTCAATGCGTTTTACACACGTTTTGATAGGGAGAACACTGATGTGCCTTCCCGAGCCCCCATTCGCTGTGATGGTATTTCAGTCTCAGTCAGAGACCAATGTCAGGAAATCGTTCAGAGGGGTGAGCCCTCGAAAAGCGTCCAGGACCTGATGGTATACCGGTCGTGTTCTAAAAACTTGTGCGGACCAACTGGCTGGAGTTTTTACGGACATTTTCAACCTCTCACTTCTGAGGTCTGAGGTTCCCACCTGCTTCAAAAAGGCATCAATTATACCCAGTGCCAAGAAGAGCAAGGTGACGTGCCTCAATGACTATCGACCAGTGGCACTAACGCCTGTGGTGATGAAGTGCTTCGAGACGTTAATCATGGCGCAAATCAACTCCTACCTCGACAAAAACCTGGACCCACTGCAGTTCCCTTACCGCCACAACAGATCAACGGTGGATGCGATCTCGCTGGCTCTCCACTCCGCTCTGGACCACTTGGACAACAAAAACTCATATGTCAGGCTGTTATTCATCGATTACAGATCAGCATTTAATACTATCATCCCCTCCAAGCTGGTTACCAAACTCGCAGAACTGGATCTCTGCGCATCCCTCTGCAATTGGATCCTCGACTTCCTCATTCACAGACCACAGTCTGTTCGTATTGGTGGAAATGTGTCAGACTCGATAACAATCAGCACAGGAGCACCTCAAGGCTGCGTGCTCAGCCCCCTGCTGTACTCTCTCTATACTCATGACTGCATAGCCGGTCACAGTGGGAACTCCATCATCAAGTTCGCTGACGACACCACTGTTGTGGGACGTATCACTGATGGGGATGAGTCGGAGTACAGAAGAGAGATCGAGCAACTGTCCATATGGTGCCAGCACAATAACCTGGCCCTTAACACCAGCAAAACCAAAGAACTGATTGTGGACTTTGGAAGGAGTAGGATGGGGACCCACAGTCCCGTTTATATCAACGGGTCGATGGTTGAAAGGGTCAAGAGCTTCAAATTCCTGGGCGTGCACATCTCTGAAGATCTCTCCTGGTCCGAGAACACCGATGCAATTATCAAGAAAGCTCATCAGCGCCTCTACTTCCTGAGAAGATTACAGAGAGTCGGTATGTCAAAGAGGACTCTCTCTAACTTCTACAGGTGCACAGTAGAGAGCTTGCTGACCGGTTGCATCGTGGCTTGGTTCGGCAACTTGAACGCCCTGGAGAGGAAAATACTACAAAAAGTAGTAAGCACTGCCCAGTCGGCTCTGACCTTCCTTCCATCGAGGGGATTTGCCGCAGTCGCTGCCTCAAAAAGGCTGGCAGTATCATCAAGGACCCACACCATCCTGGCCACACACTCATCTCCCCGCTACCTTCAGGTAGAAGGTACAGGAGCCTGAAGACTGCAACGACCAGGTTTAGGAATAGCTACTTCCCCACAGCCATCAGGCTATTAAACCTGGCTCGGACAAAACTCTGATAACTAATAACCCATTATCTGTTATTTGCACTTTATTAGTTTATTTATTCATGTGTGTATATATTTATATATGGTATATGGACACACTGATCTGTTTTGCAGTAAATGCCTTCTATGTTCTGTGTGCTGATGCAAAGCAAGCATTTCATTGTCCTATCAGGGATACACGACAATAAACTCACTTGAACACATGAACTTGAACTTGGTCGTGCGTTAACAAGAATCAACAGTGTTTCATTGTCATATGTAGCAAAAAGTGGAACAATCAAATCCTTAGTTGCAGCAGTCTGTGAACAGTATTCATAGATAAGGGAATAGATGGGGATGATCAGCCATGATCTCATTCAATGGCGGTGCTAGCTCGAAGGGCCGAATGGCCTACCCCTGCACCTATTATCTACTATCTATTGTCTATTGTACTTTCAAACGTTTGTATCTTCTAGCCATCAGGAGAGGAGAGGCGACGGAATGACCGGGGTGCGAGCGTTCTTCATTACGTTGCCTGCTTTCCCGAGACAGCGTGAAGTGTAGATGGAGTCGATGGTGGGGAGTGTGGTCTGTGTGATGGCCTGGGCTACATCCACAACCCTCTGCGTTTTCTTGTGGTCTTGGGCAGAGCTGTTCTCAAACCAAGCTGAGATGCATTCGAGGATGCTTTCTAAGGTGCATCAGTTGAGGTCCCAAGAAGACATTCAACTGGGAATGGCATAAATTGTCAGGTACATTTCGAGCAAATCTCCTAATGTTGATTCATCAGACAGGGCCTGGAACTGCCTAGAACGCGCTACCAGAGGTGGTGGTGGTGATACGATAGTGGTGTTTGAGATGGCAAGTTGCCGAACCAAGCCACAATGCAACCAGTCAGCATACTCTCTACTGTGCACCTGTAGAAGTTCGAGAGAATCCTCTTTGACATACCGACTCTCCGAAACCTTCTCAGGAAGTAGAGGCGCTGATGTGCTTTCTTTATAATTGCATCAGTGTGCAGGGACCAGGAAAGATCTTCAGAAATATGCACGCCCAGGAATTTGAAATTCTTGACCCTTTCCACCATTGATATAAACGGGACTGTGGGTCCCCATCCTTCCCCTTCCAAAGTCCACAATCAGTTCCTTGGTTTTGCTGGTGTTGAGAGCCAGGTTATTGTGCTGGCACCATTTGGTCAGTCGGTCGATCTCTCTTCTATACTCTGACTCGTCACCATCAGTGATTCGTCCCACAACAGTGGTGTCGTCGGTGAACTTGATGATGGAGTTCGCACAATGTCCAGCTACACAGTCATGAGTATAGAGTGAGTACAGCAGGAGGCTGAGCATGCAGCCTTGAGGTGCTCCCATACTGATTGTTATCGAGGATGACACATTTCCACCAATACGGACAGACTGTGGTCTGTGGTTGAGGAAGTCGATGATCCAATTGCAGAGCGATGGACAGAGACCCAGATCTGAGAGCTTGGTAACCAGCTTGGAGGGGATGATGGTGTTAAGCTGTAATCAATGAATAACAGCCTGACATATGAGTTTTTGTTGTCCAAGTGGTCCAGAGCGGAGTGGAGAGCAAGTGAGATTGCATCCACCGTTGATATTTTGTGGCGCTATGCGAACTGCAGTGGGTCCAGGTTTTTGTCGAGGTAGGAGTTGATATGCGCCATAATCAACCTCTCAAAGCACTTCATCACCACAGACGTTTGTGCCACAGGTCGTTAGTCATTGAGGCACGTCACCTTGCTCTTCTTGAGCACCGGTATTATTGAAGCCCTTTTAAAGCAGGTGGGAACCTCAGACCTCAGAAGTGAGAGGTTGAAAATGTCCATAAAAACTCCAGCTAGTTGATCCGCACAGGTTTTTAGAACACGACGGGGTATACCATCAGGTCCAGGCGCTTTCCGAGGGTTCACTCCTCTGAAGGATTTTCTGTCCGCCCCTGTGACTTTGACCGTAATGCCATCACAGCGAATGGGGGCTCGGGAAGGCACATCAGTATTTTCCCTATCAAAGCGTGCGTAGAACGCATTGCGCTCGTCAGGGAGCGATGCTTCGCTGACAATTGAGCTGCCTCCTGATTTTGCCTTGTAGGAGGTGATGGTATTCAAGCCCTGCCACAGTTGCCGAACATCTAGGCGGGAACTCATAGAAAGATAGAAAACAGGTGCAGGAGTAGGCCATTCAGCCCTTCGAGCTTGCACCGTTAATTCAATATGATCATGGCTGATCATTTAAAATCAGTACCCTGTTCCTGTTTTTTCTCCATATCCCTTGATTCCATTAGCCCTCAGAGCTAAATCTAACTCTCTCTTGAAAACATCCAGTGAATTGGCCTCCACTGCCTTCTGTGGCGGAGATTTCCACAGATTCACAACTCTCTGTGTGAAGAAGTTTTTCCTCATCTCAGTCCCATATGGCCGACCCCTTATTCTTAAACTGTGGCCCCTGGTTCTGGACTCCCCCAACATGGGGAACATTTTTCCTGCATCCAGCCTGTGCAATCCTTATATGTTCCAATAAGATACCTCTCATCCTTCTAAATTCCAGAGTGTACAAGCCCAGCCGCTCCATTCTCTCAGCATATGACAGTCCCGCCATCCCGGGAATTAACCTTGTAAACCTACGCTGCAATAACAAGAATGTCCTTCCACAAATTTGGAGACCAAAACAGCACACAATACTCCAGGTGTGGTCTCACTAGGACCCTGTACAAAATGAACCCCCTTATCATTCCATTCTTACCTGTGGCCTGGGCCTGGGCCTGAGCCTGAGTTGTTCCGGCCCCGGCTAGTCCTGGGTCCGCTCGGCTGCTCCGGATCCCGGGCCTGAGCCTTGGCCTAATCCCGCTCCCACTCCCGCTGGGCCCGAGTCGAGTCGGCTCCGGTCCAGTCAACTCTAACTCCGGCTCCGGTTCCCGCAGCTCTCCCCGAGTCCGTTCCGCCTTACTTCGGCGTAGCCCGCCGACGGCTTCCCGGGACTTGCGGCCGACCGCTCGACCCGAGCTCTGACGTCACGCGCCTCCGGGGGGGCGGGCCTCGCCTTCGACGGCAGAGGTGACGTCATGCGCATCCGGGCGCCATGGAGCGGACGGTAGGGGGGGAATGAGTGGGAAAAAAAATAAAAATATTTAAAATGCGAATAATTTCACTCGGGGAGGGGGAAAAGTACAGAGTGCATGTTGCCAGTGTGGGCCCTGAGCTCACAGTGTGTTTACCCCATGGACATCCAGGCTAATGGAAGGGAAGATGAAGACGCAAATTGCTGGAGTCACTCACTAGGTCTGGCAGCCTCTGTGGAAGGGAGGTTGTAGAGTTGAAGCAGAATTAGACCATTCGGCCCATCAAATCTGCTCCTCTGGATCTGGATGTAGTACACTGAAAATCTCTAGGAGGTAGAGCATCACTCAGCACTATGATGGTGGTGGACATGCTAGTCGAGATGAAGATGCTTTTCTGAACCTTCTCGGCAGGGCAATACTCTGCATATCGCCAACTTGGACAATTTAACATTTTTATCAAGCCAATTGACCGGGATGGAACCCGGGTCTCTGGCGCTGCATTTTGCTGTAAGGCAGCAACTCTACCGCTGTGCCCGTGACTGCCCCTTTTGGAGTTGCGTCTTTGTGTGTGTTGATGTTTTGAAGATCTCTGATGCTGGCTGGTAGGGTATTCCAATCCCTTGCTCCGCCATTCAATCATGGCTGATCTATCCCTCCTAACCCCATTTTCCGGCCTTCTCCCCAAGAATCCATCTTTCTCTGCCTTAAAAATATCCATTGACCTGGCCTCCACAGCCTTCTGGATCTGGATGTAGTACGCTGAAAAGCTCTAGGTAGAGCATCACTCAGCACTGGAAGTTGGACAATTTTATACTGGACAATTTTGTTTACATTTTATCAAGCCAATTAACCTGCAAACCTGTATGTCTTTCGAGTGTGGGAGGAAACTGAAGAGCTCAGAGAAAACCCACGCAGCTCACGGGGAGAACGCACAAACTCCATACAGGCAGCACCCACAATCGGGATCGAACCCGGGCCTCTGGCACTGCATTTTGCTGTAAGGCAGCAACTCTACTGCTGCGCCACCGTGACTAACTCCCCCTGATGAAAAAATTTCCTCCTCATCTCCTTCCTAAAGAAACGTCCTTTAATTCTGAGGCTATGGCCTCTGGACCAGTCCTAGACTCCCACTAGTGGAAACATCCCTTTCACTTGTCTAGAAGCAATGGGTGATGTATCGGGTCCAGACCCTTCTTCAGACAGAGTCAGGGGAGAGGGAGTCTAGAGATATGGAAGGGTACAAAGAGCATGTAAGCACGCAACAAAAGCTTTTCACTGTAAGGTGTGAAGGTAGACACAAAATGCTGGAGTAACTCAGGGCTCAGGCAGCATCTCTGGAGAGAAGGAATTTTCTTTCTCTCCAGTGATGCTGCCTGTACCACTGAGTTACATAGATACATAGACAATAAGTGCAGGAGTAGGCCATTCAGCCTTTAACCCTCTTTTGAATGTATCCAGTGAATCGGTCTCCACTGTCTTCTGAGGCAGAGAATTACACAAATTCACATCTCCCTGTGTGAAAAAGTTTTTCCACATCTCAGTTTCAAGTGGCCTACCCCTTATTTTTAACCCCTGGTTCTGGACTCCACCAATATCGGGAACATGTTTCCTGCATCTAGCGTGTCCAATCCCTTAATAATTTTATATGTTACTGCAGCATTTTGTGTCTACCTTTAATTTAAACCAGTATCTGCAGTTCTTTCCTACACATGTAATGTGTGAAGGTCTAGATTCAGGGACAGTTTCTTCTTGCCTGTTATCAGGCAAATGAACCATCCTAACAACTAGAGAGCAGCACAGAACTACTATCTACCTCATTGGAGACCCTCGGACTATCTTTGATTGGACATTGCTGGCTTTACCTTGCACTAAGCGTTATTCCCTTATCATGTAGCTATACACTGTAAACGGTCGAATGTAATCATGTTTTGTCTTTCTGCTGACTGGTTAGCACGCAACAGAAGCTTTTCACTGTACCTTGGAATATGTGACAATAAACTAAACTGAAAGGGACACGATGATCAAGAAAATATGGAATGGTTTATTGATCGCTGAGGGGAAGGTGACAAGGAGGCATGCAATCAGTAATATTAATCGGGAGGATAGTGAAACTAGTCAAAGAACTAGAAACATAAAAGAACCAGGGTGTGGAAGGGATGGAGAGCGAGGGAAAGCAAGGATTTATTGAAGTTAGAGAAGTAGAGATTCATACTGTTAGTCTTATTTAAATATATCACTTGTTACTATGACACTACTTGGTTGTAAGCTGCGTAACTGAAATAAGTGATGCTAGACTAAGTGGGACCCGTTGGGTCCCAGTCACATGGGAGGCCAGGTCCCCCAACGCAACCCATTCCCCAATGCAATATTCCACCACTCACCTGTTCCCCCAACGCAACGGCGGGAATGTTCTGTAGCCGGGGGACGGCTTCAGGCAGGGACTGTGTTGCAGCCAGGGGAGGGGGACGGCTTCAGCTGGGGACTGGTGGGGGTGGGGGGGGGGGAGTGTGTGGAGGGGGGTGTGTGCGAGGTGGGTGTGTGGGGGGGAGTGTGTGGGAGGGGGGTGGTAAAGGGGGGGTGTGGGAGGGGAGTGTGAGGGGGGGAGTGTGGGGGAAGGGGGTTGTGGGGAAGGGAGTGTGTGTGTGGGAGAGTGGGGTGGGGGAGGTGTCAGGCCTGAAGAAGGGTCTCGACCCGAAACGTAAACCCATTCCTTCTCTCCATAGATGCTGTCTCACCCGCTGAGTTACTCCAGCATTTTTGTCTACCTAATCAAGCATCTATTTCTGTCTTAAAAATATCCATTGACTTGGCCTCCACAGCCTTCTGTGGAAATGAATTCTACAAATTCACCACCCTCTGACTAAAGAAATTCCTTCTCATCTCCTTCCTAAAAGAACGTCTTTTGATTCCGAGGCTTTGACTTCTAGTCCTAGACTTTCAACGATGGGTGACGTTTCGGGTCCAGGCCCTTGTTTAGACTGAGAGTCAGGTGTGAGGTAGTCTAAAGATATGGAAGGGTACAAAGAGCATGTAAGGTGTGAAGGTCCAGATTCAGGGAGAGTTTCTTCCCAGCTGTTATCAGGCAACTGAATCATCTGACTTTGACACCTGGATCTGGATCTGGATGTAGTACATCTACCTAGTAAATCTCTAGGTAGAGCATCACTCAGCACTTGAAGTTGGACAATTTTATACTGGACAATTTTTTTTTACATTTTACCAAGCCAATTAATCAAGCCAATTAACCTAAAAACCTGTACGTCTTTGGAGTGTGGGAGGAAACCGAAGATCTCTGAGAAAACCCACATAGATCACGGGGAGCATGTACAATATCCATACAGACAGCACCCGTAGTCGGGATCGAGCCCGGGTCTCTGGCGCTGCATTTTGCTGTAAGGCAGCAACTCTACCGCTGCGCCACCGTGACCTTACCCTTCCATATCTCTTGCCCCTCCCCTGATACAAAAAGCTGGAGTAATTCAGCGGGTCAGACAGCATCTCTGGGGAAAAGGAATAGTTGGTGTTTCCAGTCAAGACCCTTCTTCGGACTGTGAGTCGGGAAAGGGAAATGAGAGATCTAGACGGTGATATAGAGAGATATAGAACCAATTACCGTAATGAAAGATATGAAAAAAAAGTAACAATGTTAAAGGAAACAGGCCGTTGTTAGCTCTGGACTAATGATAATAAAGATGTACAATACAATACAATACTAGGTGAAAACAAGCTACAAACAATAAGACTCAACAAGACAACTTTGAAGCTGGTACAATCACTTGGGTGGGGGAGGGACGGAGAGAGGAAATGAAAGGGTTACTTTAAATTAAGAAAAATCAAAATTCATACCGCTGGGGTGTAAGCTGCCCAGGCAAAATATGAGGGGCTGTTCAGTTTTCTGCGTCTATCATAAGTTTAAACCAGCACCTGCAGTTTCTTGCTATATGTGTATGTGTATATCCAGTTCAGTTGTGTATGTGTATACTTTTCTGGTTTAGCATATTGTTTATTGTGTACTATGTTTACATAGAGTCATAGAGTAATACAGTTTGGAAACCAGCCCTTTGGCCCAACTCGCCCACACTGGCCAACAATGTCCCAGCTACCCTAGTAACACCTGCGCTTCGTCCATATCCCTCCAAACCTGTCCTATCCAGTACCTGTCCAATTGCTTCTAAAACAATGGGATAATCCCAGCCTTAACTACTTCCTCTGGCAGCTTGTTCCATACACCCACCACCCTCTGTGTGAAAATGTTATCCCTCAGATTCCTATTAAATCTTTTCCCCTTCACCTTGAACCTGTGTCCTCTGGCCCTCAATTCCCCTACTCTAAGTAAAAGACATCCACCCGATCTATTCCACTCATGATTTTATACACCTCTATAAGATCTCCCCTCATCCTACTGCGCTCCATGGAACAGAGACCCAGCCTGCTCAACCTCTCCCTGCAGCTCACACCCTCTAGTCCTGGCAACATCCTCGTAAATCTTTTCTGAACCCTTTCAAGCTTGACAACATCTTTCCTATTACGTGGTGCCCAGAACGGAACACAATATTCTAAATGCGGTCTCACCAACGTCTTATACAACTGCACATCTCATATGCGTATGTGAGAAATAAACTTGACTTGATGACCTCCCAACTTCTATACTCAATACTGATGAAGGCCAAAGTATCATATGACGTCACTGCAAGGAGCGGGGTTGCGACGCGATGACGCCGCCCCCGTGCGCCGTGACGTTCCCGCCGTTCGTGAAGATGCTATTATCGTGCGCTATGACGTACTCGCCGTACGCGTGACGTCTCCACCCGTGCGCGGTGACGTCTACACCCGTGCGCGGTGACGCCAGAGGCGTGATGCGCCGGCGGGAGCGGGATGGAGCCGCGGAAGGGAAGCGCCGATAGCGTCCGTCGATTCTCCGCCTTCGACCAATCGGTCGCCGAGTCTTCTGTCTCGACGGCCCACCAGACTCGGTGAGCCGGCCCGCTGCCCGCCCGCAGCAGCCCCATCATTTACCTTCCCTCCCCTCCCCTTCGACCTGGGCCGGAGATTCAAAGCCGGCGCTGGAGCGGGAGGAGAGCCGCGGCTGCCGCTGGTTGCCCCTGACAACGGTGGGGTTCCGGTCGGCCCGGGGAAGCGGCACCCGCTGGGAGTTGTAGTTCGTCCGTATCCTCCAGTGCTGGGCCAACCCCGCCTCCGGACTACAACTCCCAGCGGCCACCTGGCGGTCCATTGTCTCGTTGCCCCTGACGACGGAGTGGGCTGGACAAGTTCAAGTCAGAGAGTGACAACAGCGTGGGAACAGGCCATTCGGCCCAACTTGCCCACCCTAGCCAACATGCCCCATCTACACTCGTCACAGAGTAATCCAGCACGGAAACAGGCCATTCGGCCCAACTTGCCCACCCTAGCCAACATGCCCCAGCTACACTAGTCACAGAGTAATCCAGCACGGAAACAGGCCATTCGGCCCAACTTGCCCACCCTAGCCAACATGCCCCATCTACACTCGTCACAGAGTAATCCAGCACGGAAACAGGCCATTCGGCCCAACTTGCCCACCCTAGCCAACATGCCCCAGCTACACTAGTCACAGAGTAATCCAGCACGGAAACAGGCCATTCGGCCCAATTTCCCCACCCTAGCCAACATGCCCCATCTACAATAGTCACAGAGTAATCCAGCACGGGAACAGGCCATTCGGCCCAACTTGCCCACCCTAGCCAACATGCCCCAGCTACACTAGGCACAGAGTAATCCAGCACGGAAACAGGCCATTCGGCCCAACTTGCCCACCCTAGCCAACATGCCCCAGCTACACTAGTCACAGAGTAATCCAGCACAGAAACAGGCCATTCGGCCCAACTTGCCCACCCTAGCCAACATGCCCCAGCTACACTAGGCACAGAGTAATCCAGCACGGAAACAGGCCATTCGGCCCCAACTTGCCCACCCTAGCCAACATACCCCAGCTACACTAGTCACAGAGTAATCCAGCACGGAAACAGGCCATTCGGCCCAACTTGCCCACCCTAGCCAACATGCCCCAGCTACACTAGTCACAGAGTAATCCAGCACGGTAACAGGCCCTTCGGCCCAACTTGCCCATCCTAGCCAATATGCCCCATCTACACTAGTCACAGAGTGATACAGCGTGGGAACAGGCCTTTTGGCCCAACGTGTCCACCCTAGCGATGTGATATTTCAGTTGTTCCTTTTTAATTACTTTGCAAACATTTCTAAACACCTGTTTTCGCTTTTTTATTATGCGGTATTGTGTGTAGATTGATGATAAACAAAGAATTTAATTCATTTTAGAATAAGGCTATATGGTAACAAAATGTGGAACAAGTGAAGGGGTCTGAATATTTTCTAAATGCAGTGTATATATATATATATATATATATATATATATATATATATACATAGACACACACAGACAAATAATAATTAGCAGTGCAAAGTCAAAAATGATGGACACATGTTTATATAGTTCGGAACCTTGTTGGAGGCTGTAGTGTTTAATAGCCTGTTGGTTGAGGGGAAGAAGCTGCTCCTGAACCTGGACGTTACAGTTTTCAGGTCCCTGTACCTTCTTTCCAATGGCAGGAGTGAAAAAAGAGAGTGACCAGGGTGGTGTGGGTAGCAGAAATTAATGGGGCAAACAAAATGTATTTGACGTGATGCATGAGGACTGCTTCAAAGGTAGATAATAGACAATAGGTGCAGGAGGAGGCAATTTGGCCCTTCAAGCCAGCACCGCCATTCAATGTGATCATGGCTGCTCATCCCAATCAGTACCCCTTTCCTGCCTTTTCCCCATATCCCTTGACTCCGCTATCTTCAAGAGCCGTATCTAGCTCTCTCTTGAAAGTATCCAGAGAACCGGCCTCCACCACTCTCTGAGGCAGAGAATTGCACAGACTAACAACTCTCTGCGAGAAAAAGATTTTCTTCGTCTCTGTTCTAAATGGCTTACCCCTTATTCTTAAACTGTGGCCCTGGTTCTGGACCCCCCCAACATCGGGAACATGTTTCCTGCCTCTAGCATGTCCAAACCCTTAATAATCTTATATGTTTCAATAAGATCCCCTCTCATCCTTCTAAACTACAGAGTATACAAGCCCAACCGCTCCATTCTCTCAGCATATGACAGTCCTGCCATCCCGGGAATTAACCTGGTGCACCTCCGCTGCACTCCCTCAATAGCAAGAATGTTAGATAAAATGTAACCGGGGCTGAAAACCATGAGGGAGGTGGTGGAGAAGATTTGGATCTTTTGGACCACTGCATCTGTTTGAGAACTTCCAGCAATGATCTTTCCTGCTGTTTGCACAGTAACCAGTAGGGATTTCTCTCCTCCTGCAGGTCTGTGAACACAAAAGAGTATGACTCTATCTTGTATGGTCCAATTGTGGATTATTCCTTCAGAAGTTTGGATTCTGTACATGGTATGATGATCTACATATATCCCTTTCAAACCTGTATGCAAAGCTCACAAGTTTATTTGTTCATGACTCATATAAACATAGAATACAGGTGCAGGAGTAGGCCATTTGGCCCTTCCCACCAGCACCACCATTCAATATGATCATGGCTGTTCATCCACAATCAGAACCCGGCTCCTGCTTTCTCCCCATATCCCTTGATGCCGTTAGCCCTAAGAGCTAAATCTAACTCTCTCTTGAAAACATCTGGTGAATTGGCCTCCACTGCCTTCAGTGGCAGAGAATTCCACAGATTCACAACTGTGGTGGAAAAGTGTTTCCTCCTCTCAGTTCCAAATGGCCTACCCCTTATTCTTAAACTGTGATCCCTGGTTCTGGACTCCCCAACATCGGGAACATTATTTCTGCATATAGCCTGTCCAATCCTTTAAGAATTTTATATGTTTCTATAAGATCCCCTCCCATCTTTCTAAATTTCAAAAAATACAAGCCCAGTCGACCGATTATTTCACTATAGGTCAGTCCCGCCATCCCGGGAATTAACCTGGTAAACCTACGCTGCCCTCCCTCAATAGCAAGAATGTCCTCTCTCAAATTAGGAGACCAAAACTGCACACAATATTCCAGGTGTGGTCTCACCAGGCCCCTGTACAACTGCAGTAGGACCTTGCTCCTAAACTCAAACTCTCTCACAATGAAGGCCAACATGCCACTAGCTTTCTTCACTGCCTGCTGAACCTACATGCTTACTTTCAGTGACTGATGTACAAGAAGCTCCGCTTTTCCTAATCTCACACCATTCAGATAATAATCTGCCTTCCCGTACTTGCCACCAAAGTGGATAACCTCATATTTATCCACGTTATACTGCATCTGCCCACTCACCCAACCTATCCAAGTCACCCTGCAGCCTCATAGCAGCTCACACTGCCACCCAGGTTTGTGTCATCCGCAAACTTGGAGATGTAGGGAGAGAGTGGGGCAGTGGGAATGTTGGATTGATACAGAGCGGTGGGATATGGGGATGACACGGTACAGTGGGATTGATACAGAGCTGTGGGATGAGAGCAGGGCTGTGGGATTAGTGTGGGGTTGATTCAGGAGTTTGGGGAGAGGGCAGGGAGTGGCCCTGCACCCATGTACCTGCTCCTCCGTTTCCACCCAGCAGATGCCATTAAGCTGACGCCCCGGACGGGCGTGAAACCCAACGTGTTCACGGAGGATAGGAAGATGAAGAGCTGCTCGCTGCGGCTGAGCCACAACCGACTGAATGACCTGAGCGGTCTGAAGCAGCTGATCGACACGTTGCTGGTGGAGCCACGCCGTCTCTTCTGGATCGACCTTTCCTTCAACAACTTCGACCTCATCGACCCTGTACGTAGCGCGTGTCTGCCACAGAGTATGTAGAAACAAGGAACTCCAGACGGGACGGCACGGTGGCGCAGCGGACGAGTTGCTGCCTCACATCGCGGGAGACCCGGGTTCTATCCTGACTATGGGTGCTGTCTGTACGGAGTTTGTACGTTCTCCCTGTGACCTGCGTAGGTTTTCACCGGGTGCTCCGGATTTCTCCCACACTCCAAAAACGTACACATTTGCAGGTTAATTGGCTTGGTAAAAATTGTAAATTATCCGTGTGTAGGATAGTGTTAGAGTAGAGTGTAGGATAGTGTTAGAGTATGGGGATCGCTGGTCGTAGGATAGTGTAAAGGGCCTGTCCCACTGTACGAGGTAAATCAAGAGTTCTCCCGAGTTTTCCCGATTTGAACTCGGAGAATGTCCATAGCGGGTCCGTGAATCTCCCGTAGCGGCTCGTATGAGTAATGGTAGGTACTTGGGAAATCTGGTAAACTCGTGAACACTGTGAAAAATGTCCATAAGTAAAAAAATACTCGTGATGAAAAAAATGTTTACTTTTTACTCGTACAAGTCGCTGCGAGACATCCATGAACTCCTACGGACCCGCTACGGACATTCTCCGAGTTCAATTCAGGGGAAAACGTGGGAGAACTCTTGTATTACTTCGTACAGTGGGACAGGCCCTTAAGTATGGGTGGCGGGTCGTAGGATAGTGTTAGAGTATGGGGATCACTGGTCGACCCAAACTGGATGGGACAAAGGTCCTGCATCCACGGTGTGAAGTTTAGTTTTGAGATACAGCTTGGAAACCGGCCCTTCAGCCCACTAAGTCTGTGCCGACAAGCGATCACCCCGTACGATGGCACTATCCTACACACTAGGGAAATTTACAATTTTACTGAAGCCAATAAACCTACAAACCTGTACATCTTAGAAATCTGGAGCACCCGGTGAAAACCTACGCAGGTCACAGGGAGAACGTAGAAACTTGGTACAGACAGCACCCATAGTCAGGACCAAAGCAAAACACTCACACCGCCACGGGGAGAACATGCTAACTCCGTACACAGCACCCACGGCAGATTGAACCCGGGTCTCTGGTGTTGTAAACACATCAAATCTACAGCTGCACCACTGTGCTGTCTGAACTAAGACTTTTAAAATGGGACTTGCTTTGATGTGGCACCTTGGCCAGCATGGAAGGGTTGGGCCGAAGGGCCTGTTTCATCCTGTAGGGTGTCTGCTACCGAAGTGACCAAAGCCAGTGCACTTCAGATTGTCTGAAGTGTACAGATACAGGATAACATTTAGTGCAAGATAAAGCCAGTAAACGCCCAATCAAAGATTGTCATTGGTGACTATCTTTACCACTAAGGGAATAACTGGAGGAAGGATGAGAGGGAATCTTATTGAAAATTCTAAGATTATTAAGGGTTTGGACACGCTAGAGGCAGGAAACATGTTCCCAATGTTGGGGAGTCCAGAAGCAGGGGCCACAGTTTAAGAATAAGGGGTAAGCCATTTAGAACGGAGACGAGGAAACACTTCTTCACATGGAGAGTTGTGAATCTGTGGAATTCTCTGCCTCAGAGGACGGTGGAGGCCGGTTCTCTGGATACTTTCTAGAGAGATCTAGGGCTCTTAAAGATAGCGGAGACAGGGGATATGGGGAGAAGGCAGGAACGAGATACTAATTGGGGATGATCAGCCATGATCACATTGAATGGCGGTGCTGGCTCGAATGGCCAACTCCCGCACCTATTGTCTATCTGTTATTACCTTGTCATGTTTCTGTACACGGTGAAAGGCTCGTAATCATGTGTCATATTTCCGTTAATTGGTTAGCACGCAACAAAAGCTTTTCATAAGTTCCCAAGTTATAGGAGTAGAATTAGGCCATTTGGCCCATCGAGTCTACTCCGCCATTCAATCATGGCTGATCTCTGCCTCCTTATCCTATTTTCCAGCCCTTCTCCCCATAACCCTTGACTCACGTCCTAATCAAGAATTTGTCTATCTCTGCCTTAAAATATCCATTGACTTGGCCTCCAGCCCTCTGTGGCAATGAGTTCCACAGTTCTCTGACTAATGAAATTCCTCCTCACCTCCTTTCCACAAGAGCGTCCTTTAGTCTGATCAGTCTGAAGAAGGGTCTTTCTTTCTTTTTAAATCTTTTTATTTGTTTTTTTTCAAAAACAAAAAAGAAAATAACAAAAAAACTAAAAATAATGATCAGCATAACAATGATACTGATACATAGGGATCAGGATTATATTAATAACAGGTATAACCTAAATATGAGTCCAAAAGATAACTTATATATATTAAAAATTAAAAAAAAATTAAAATTAAAATTAAAAAAGAGAAAAAAGGATAACACAAAACCCCACTGAACTATATTATATTAATAACAGGTGTAACCTAAATATGAGTCCAAAAGATAACATATATATTTTTTTTTTTAAATTAAAATTAAAAAAAATTTAAAAAGAGAAAAAAGGATAACACAAAACCCCCCTAAACTATCAAAAAATAAAAGGGTCTTGATCCGAAAAGTCACCAATTCCTTCTCTCCAGAGATGCTGCCTGCCCAGCTGAGTCACTCCAGCATTTTGAGTCTACCTGCCCTTCAGACCTCGGCACAAGTGACAATAAACTAAAGCGGTGTGTCTGTCCACAGGTGCTTATTTTGTGCATCCACCTGCAAGTTCTGAACCTCCACGGGAACCAGGTGGCCAAGCTGTACGAGGTGGACAAGCTGGCAGTCCTGGCGCACCTGCGGAGCCTGACGCTGCACGGCAACCCTGTGGAGCTGCTCAAAGGATACAGGTACAAGCCAGTGTTCCCCCGCCTGCGCTGCCTCGTCACTGCCCCCCCTGGTCAGCTCAGCGAGGTGCATGCATTCATATGTCGTAGGGCGCAGTTTAGTTTACTTTTGTTTATTGTTACGTGTACGGTGAAAAGCTTTTGTTGCACACTAACCAGTCAGCGGAAAGACTATGCATGATTACAATCGAGCCGTCCACAGTGTACAGATACAGGATAAAGGGAATAACGTTTAGTGCAAGGTAAAGCCAGCAAAGAGGAGCATGTTCATATGTTCATAAGTTGCAGGAGCAGAATTAGGGCATTCGGCCCATCAAGTCTACTCCGCCATTCAATCATGGCTGATCTATCTCTCCCTGCTTACCCCACTCTCCTGCCTTCTCCCCATGACCCCTGACACCCGTACTAATCAAGAATCTATCTATCTCTGCCTTAAATATATCCACTGACTTGACCTCCACAGCCTTCTGTGGCAAAGAATTCCACAGATTCACCACCCTCTGACTAAAGAAACTCCTGCTCATCTGCTTCCTGAAGTAAGTTCTTTTTATTCCGAGGCTGTGCCCTCTGGTCCTGGACTCTCTCACTAGTGGAAAGATCCTCTCCACATCCAGGCCAACCCAAGGCAGCACCCAGCCGCACCCTCACCAACCTTTGCAGATGGAATAGATACCATAGAAAGCATCCTGTCAGGATGCATGTGTAAGAAAGAAATCAAAGGTAGACACAAAATACTGGAGTAACTCATCGGGTCAGGCAGCAACTCTGGAGAGAAGGAATGGGTGACGTTTCAGGTCGGGTCCCTTCTTTAGAGTGATGTCAGGGGAAAATATACTGCATTCTACCTACATTGTGTCTTTGTCCCACCCTCTCCCCTGACATCAGTCTGCAGAAGGGTCTCGACCCAAAAAGAAGGGTCTCGACCCAAAACGTCACCCATTCCTCCTCTCCAGAGATGCTGCCTGACCTGCTGAGTTACTCCAGCATTTTGTGTCTACCTATTAGGATACATTGCAGCCTGGTTTTGGAGTTCTCTGCCCAAGACCACAGAAAGTTTTGAGTTATGGATGTAGTCCAGTTCATCTCACAGACCCGACTGCCCACCATCGACTCCATCTACACTTCACGCTGCCTCAAGAAGCAGCCCAGTCATTCCTCTTCTCCTCTCCCATCAAGCGAAATATGCAGAAGCCTGCAAGCACATCCCGGAGCTGACCAAGGGGATATGGACTAAACGCAGGCAGGTGGGACTAGTGTAGCTGGGACATGTTGGCTGATGTGGGCAAGATGGGCCAAAGGGCCTGTTTCCACACTGTATCACTCTATGATTCAATGGCAAATACTACTAGACTCAGGGACAGCTATCAGTCTCCCGAACGGTCTTCCCATTAGCCAAGGTTCAGTTCAGGTCTTCCAACCTACCTCATTGTGGCCCCTTGCACTTTAAAATGAATTGGCACTTCCTCTGTAACTGTCTTGCTACAACACTATATTTAGCACGCTGGTAACAGTGGGAGGTGCATACGTTCATAATTAGCAGGAGCAGTTGACTTTAGTTGTGCTGCGCAGTGTTCCCCAAGAGGATGATTTGACGGGAGAGGAGAAAAGGGAAAATAAAGGGCCGCACGGTGGTGCAGCAGTAGAGTTGAGGGTTTGATCCTCACCACGGGCACTGCCTGTACGGAGTTTGCACGTTCTCCCTGTGACCTGCGTGGGTTTTCTCTGGGATCTCCAGTTTCCTCCCACACTCCAGAGATGTGCAGGTTTGGCAGTTCATTGGTGTGGCATAGAAATGTAAATGGTCCCTAGTGCGTAGGATAGCGTTATTGTACGGGGCTGGCTGGCCGGAGAGCTGGTCTCCGCGCTGTATCTCTAAACTAAACCTGCAGGACAAGCTTTTCACCGCATCTCTGTCCACGTGACAATAAATTCAAACTAGACTTGCTGTGACATGCAGCAAGCTGCTTGAAAGGGCAGTGGCAGCAAATGCAACAGGACCTTGCAAAAGGGGATTGAATGTATCCTGAAAGGCAAAAGTTGGAAGTCGGAGCCGCATTGCCTGTCTGAGAGCACGCCTTATAACGGCACCAATATTTTTTACATTCCTTCACAGGATGTCGACACCAAAGATACCCGAGCATTGGTCAACACTGCCAGCTGTTATTCTCTATCTGTGGGTTCCCTAAACTAAGGCGACGTGGTGTGAATTTACAGCCCCAAACAGTCCACAGCAGCAGAATAAGGCCATTCGGCCCATTAAGTCTGCTCCGCCATTCAATCATGGCTGATCTATCTTGCCTTCTCAACCCAATTCTCATGTCTTCTCCCCATAACCCCTGACACCAGTAGAGCTAATAGGACTTGATGTTTCAATCCCTGTAGTAAGTCAGCACTCTTGCTATTTGCAGTGGGATTGGAGTGGTGAAAGGTAGGGTAGGTACGTCATCGGGGGTTCATCAGGTGGGCTTCCTCCTTCTTTGACGTTTCATAGATAAGCCCACAACATCTCCAGAGGGCTCAACGGTGACACCTGGTGTCCCAGTTACACCCCCCTCAATCCCATACCCTCCTATCTTCACCTTGCAGCCCAATTGTTGTCTCTCCTTTTGATCCAAATCTAATTGCTGCTTTTTTCTGCAGAATTTGATAATGATTTGATTGCTTGTTGGAGGGTAGACCCCTCACCCCCATTTTCTTTAATAGCCTGGTCATAGATGTAGCAACAAATCCTCTGCATCCCACTTCGACAGGGAAAATCTTGGTCTTCCAGCCAGTACCAATCAAGAGTTATAACTAATCATTCATTACACTCTAATTGACACGACTTTTTTTTTTAAGAAGCAAAATCCAGATTTTTAAATTTAAATTCCATTACCAATCTCATAAGATCAGAAGACAGTAGCAGAATCAGGCCAATCGGCCCATCGAGACTGCACAACACTAACTTCAGCAATGATCTGCAGTGGATTTTGTTTAAGATTGTATCGCATATTTTGGGTTGCATTGTTAATCCATAATTTATTTATAACTAATCATTTATTATTATTGGTGGCTGTAAATTTATTTGTTGTGTGATTGAATTAATGAGTCTCTAAAGCTGCAGCAAGTAAAAATTAAGTGTCCAGTTCCCAATGTTCATGACAATTAAATGCTCATGACCAAGGCCTCCAGCCGTTGGCATCTAACTCGCTCCCTCTCTGTCTCCCACCTCCCCCTCTCTTCCTCACCCTCCCTCTTCCCTTGTCCCCACTATCTCCTTATTCCTCCCTCCCCCTCCTCTATTTCCCTCCCTCCCCCGCTCTCCCTCTCCCTCTATTTCCCTCCTCCTGGTTCTCTCCATTCCCTTCCTTTCCTCCCTCCTTCTCCTTCGCCAGGAGCTACATAGTGGGGCAGATCCCACAGTTGAAGTCGCTGGACTACAGCACGATCACCAAGCAAGACCGCTCCACCGCTGCCGTCATGAAGTCATTCACCAGGCACAAGCGGCCGGTGCGGAGACGTTACAAAGATTAGCTCCCAGCCGAGCCAGCTGCTCCTGCCGCCAGCCGTGCTCCATCCCATCGTGGCAGTTTCCCAGGCCTAGAGACATCAGGGAAGGGCCCGACTTTTACTTAACCTTGCCCCAGACTGAATTTCAATAAAAAGACAATGATGATTGGTGTTATCAACAAGATGACTCCACGTCTCATTCCCCCTCTGGGTCTGGTTATCCACTGGGGAGGGGGTTGGAGCCGCTGAGCAAAGAATCTGAAGAATGGTGGCACAGTGGCGCAGCACCAGCGACCCGGGTTCGATCCTCACCACGGTCGCTGTCTGTACGGAGTCTGTACGCTCTCCCTGTGACCTGCGTGGGTTTTCTCCGGGCGCTCCGGTTTCCTCCCACACTCCAAAGACGTGCAGGTTTGTTGGTTCATTGGGTTGGCATCAAAGTAAAAAAAAAACTGTGCGGGATGATCAAACTAAAAGGTCTCGACCCCGAAACATCACTCATATCATCTCAGCAGAGAAGCTGAGTTACTCCAACATTGTGTCTGCAGTGTGAATCAGCACCTGCAGTCCCCTCCTGCACAAGTATTTAGTCCTCGTTTCATCGTACAGGGATCAAGTAAAAGGACGTACCTTTAGAACGGACACGAGGAGGAATTTATTTAGTCAGAGGGTCGTGAATCTGTGGAACTTATTGCCACAGATGGCAGTGGAGGCCAAGCCAGTGGATATTTTTAAGGTGGAGATTGACAGGTGCTCGAGGCCAAGTTTGGATATTTTAAAGGCAGAGATAGATAGATTCTTGATTAGTGCGGGTGTCAGGGGTTACGGGGAGAAAACAGGAGAATGGGGTTGAGAGGGAAGACGTTGAGAGTAGACGGTGGGCCGAATGGCCTTATTCTGCTCCCATCAATTGTGACTATGACTTACAGAAGGAGGCCCTTCAGCCCACCACGTCCATGCTATCCTGCCTAATACCAATAAAGTGTCTCACTGACGCAGCAGGTGGAGCTGCTGTCTCACAGCGTCAGAGACCCGACCTGGAGACGGCAGCTGTAACATAAAACAGTACAGTCCAGGACCGGACACCTCAGCCCACAATATTGTAGAGAGCTGTCAAGAATTACACTAGACAAGTTACTCACTAGGCTTTATCCTGCCCCTCCCTCGTCCAGCATGAGAATAGACAATAGGCGCAGGAGCAGGCCATTCGGCCCTTCGAGCCAGCACCACCATTCAATGTGATCATGGCTGATCATCCACAATCAGTACCCCGTTCCTGCCTTCTCCTTGTATCCCCTGACTCCGCTATTTTTAAAAGCCCTATCTAGCTTTCTCCTGAAAGTATCCAGAGAACCGGCCTTCACCGCCCTCCGAGGCAGAGAATTCCACTGACCTTCGGGTCGAGACCCTTCTTCAGACTGAACAGTCCCTTCGGCCTGAAGCGTCTTGACCCGAAACGTCACCCATTCCTTCTCTCCACAGATGCTGCCTGACCTGCTGAGTTACTCCAGCCCTTTGTGTCTACCTTCGATTTAAACCAGCATCTGCAGTTCTTTCCTCACAGGTTTGCAGGTGAATTGACTTCTGTAAATTGTCCATAGTGTGTAGGATAGTGATAGTGTAGAAGGCGATCGCAGGTCAGCGCAGACTGGGTGGGCCGAAGGGCTCATTTCCAGGAAAGGAGGCTATTGAATCGAATGGACTGAGTGGCCTGCTTTTGCTGAAAATGTGCAAATCCAGTGCAGTCGCCCACACCCACTGCTGCACTTTCAGGTCTTGGGCAATCGCTTCCAACTTCCTTTGTCTCTGACCAACTGCAAACGGTCCTGTGGCCTACTCATCTGCTTGATGCAGCTGGTTGTGTAATGCACCCAGCTGAATAGGTCATTGAAGATAGACAAAAAACTGGAGTAACTCCACGGGTCAGGCAGCATCTCTGGAGAAGAAGAATAGGTGACGTTTCGGGTCGAGGCCCTTCTTCAGACTGAGAGTCGGGGGAGAGGGAAAGGAGAGAACAAGTAACAATAATAGAGGAAGCCGGTCTTATTTTTCTCCCTCCTGCGAGTGAAACATAAATCAAAGGAATAGTTAGATCTCAAGCCGGGTGTTGAGCAGCCAGGTTGTTGTCTGTGTTGGCGTCAATGTCTGCCAGGCCCTGAGCTCCGTTTGGTGGTTGGTAGAGCGGGCACCCAGAGATGACATGGTTGGCTGTCTGTTGTTCTGCACCGCATTCACAGGCTGGGCTCTGGCGGAGCCCCCATTCCACACGCTGATTGAAAACGCCCAACCACCAGTGTCTGTTGCGCTCACCTATGGGGGTGGTCATGAGGACAGGGTGGAGAGATGTAGCGGTGTGGAGGACCAGGTCCATGGACTGGTGTGTGTCAGGTCGACCCAACATACTGTTCCCAACCTCGTACAGAAGTTCAAACGACAAGGAGTTGTCATGATCCCCGTGTGGGGAGGTTCCCACGCCCATCATGCGGGGCAATCATTTTGGGTTTAGAAGCCTGACAGACTTTGTCTTCTTTGTTTACATAAGCTTTATAATTTCGCACACCAGATTTTGGACAGACAATTACAGAATTAACCTAATGAAGGGATGTGGGAGGAAACTGCTTCTGCAGTTGTTAGTGAGACCACACCTGAAATAGTGTGCGTTTTGGTCCCCTAAATTTGAGAAAGAACATTCTTGCTAGGAGAGAGTGCAGCGTAGGTTTGCACAAGGTTAAATGGTGGGATGTGGGAACTGTCCATAGGCTGAGAAATGGTGCAACACATCTGAGTTTAGAAGGATGAAGAGGGAAATCTCAGAAACATGACTGTTAAGGGCTTGGAAACACTAGAGGCATGATCAACATGTTCCCGATGTTGGAGGAGTCCCAGAACCCGATTAAGAATAAGGCATTTAGAATGGAGACATTATTCTCACAGAGTGGCGAGTCCCTGCCTCAGTTCTCTGGATGCTCCATATAGGGCTCTTAAAAATAGCGGAATTGGGGAGAAGGCTGGGGTACTGATTGGGGATGATCCCACGATCAGAGCGCTATCTGGAGCAACCCATAGAAAACTTTCTGTACCGGCAAGCCACCCGCAGTCAGGATCGAAACCCGGGTCTGGCTGTAAGCTTCTATTGTGCTGCATAGATAGGGTAGACTCTCAGAACCTAGGTGGAAATGTTACGACTAGTGGGCAGTAGCCATTGGGGATACATCAAGCAGCATGATCACATTCATGTGGCTCGAATGAAACTCCTGCACCTATCATGGCTGATCATCCACAATCAGTCCCCACTGCCTTCTCCCCATATCTATTGACTCCATTATCTTAAGGCTCTACCTAACTCGCTGGTTTTTTTAAATACATGCAGAGAACCGGCCTCCACTTTCTGAAGCAAGAAGAATTCCACAGATTCACAACTAATATCTCCGTTCTAAAATGGCCTACCTCTTATTCTTAAGCTGTGGCCCCTGGTTCAGCACTGAACTATCCCACAAACAGACCCAATTAGTCGTCCCAAGCAAAAGATTGGGGGACTGAGCTGTTACCTTCTCTGCTCCACAAAAACCAGAGTTGAGAAATGAGAAAATCACATTTTTGATCAGTTGAATGTCCATTGCAAGCACCGACCTTTCCTCTCCATTGTTCAATCATCTCACATCTCCATATAGGAGCCCGAGAACCGTGGAGCCCGAGAACCGAGACCTCCAGTTCAAGAAGAACAGCTTCTTCCCAACACCACCATCAGGCTTTTGAACCACAACTATCTTGATCTTGGTTGCACCAAGGACGTTAGATTTTGCACTATTTAGTTTTCTTTTAAGAGATTTTTTTTAATGATGTTATCTATGAATACTTGTTTAAGAAAGAACTGCAGATGCAAGAAGGTAGACAGAAAGCTTCAGCAGATAGAAGCATCTCAACACGAAACATCAGTCCATAGATGCTGGAGTTTCTCCAGCGTTTTGTCTAATTATAGACAGGGTGCAGAAAAGAGTAGGGGCCATTCGGCCCTTCATTTCCAGCCCCATCAATCCCCTTATGTATGCTGTTCACAAGACTGCTTCCACACATATGAACACACACTGTCAATCTCTTAGATGGTGAGGGCTATTTCCCAGGGGCCCAGCATACATGGGTGTAGGGAGGTGGTGGTATGAGAACGAGCTGCCTGGGGAGGTAATTGAGGCAGTAGAAACAGACAATAGGTGCAGGAGTAGGCCAATCGGCCCTTCGAGCCAGCACCGTCATTCAATATGATCATTCCCAATCAGTACCCCGTTCCTGCCTTCTCCCCATATCCCTTGATTTTGTTAGCCCCAAGAGCTAAATCAAACTCTCTCTTGAAAAGATCCAGTGAAAGAATCCAAGGCTTCCACTGCCTTCTGTGGCAGAGAATTCAGCGGATTCACAACTCTCTGGGCGGAAACGTTTTTCCTCATCTAAATGGCTGAACCCTTATTCTTAAACTGTGGCCCCTGGTTCTGGACTACCCCAACATCGGGAACATTTTTCCTGCATCTAGCCTGTCCAATCCCTTAAGAATTTTATATGTTTCTACAAGATCCCCTCTCTTCCTAAATTCCAGTGAATACAAGCTCAGTCGATGCATTATTTCCTCATGTCAATCCCGCCACCCCGGGAATTAACCTGATACCATAACATGTAAAAGTTATTGGCACAGGTACTTGGATAGGAAAGGTTTGGATGGATATGGGCCAAACACAGGCAGGTGTGACTAGTGTAGATGGGACATCTTGGTCAGCATGGATGAGTTGGGCTGAAGGGCCCGTTTCAGTAGACAATAGGTGCAGGATTAGGCCAATTGGCCCTTCAAGCCAGTACCACCATTCAATGTGATCATGGTTTGATTCATCCACAATCAGTACCCCATTCCTGCCTTCTCCCCATATCCCCAGACTCCGCTCTCTTGAAAGTATACAGAGAACCGGCCTCCACCACCCTCTGAGGCAGAGAATTCCACAGAATTCCACACTCTGTGAGAAAAAGTGTTTCCTCATCTCCGTTCTAAATGGCCTACTCCTTATTCTCAAACTGTGGCTCCTGGTTCTGGACTCCCCAACATCGGGAACACGTTTCCTGCTTCTAGTGTGCCCAAGCCCATAACAATCTTATATTGTTTTTCCTATGTGATGTGTTTCGATGTGTAGGAAGGAACTGCAGGTGCTGGCTTACAGAGCAGACAGACACAGAGTGCTGGAGTAACTCAGTGGGTCAGGCAGCATCTGTGGAGAGAAGGAATGGGTGACATTTCGGGTCGAGACCCTTCTTCACACCCAGATTCTTTCTCCAGCAACAGCAGGAGATGCAACACCCCCTCCCTTCACTTGACTCCAAAGATTAAAGATATAATCTTTGCTTGACTCCATCCAAGGACCCCGACAGTGTTTTCAGGTGAGGGGGAGGTTCACTTGCACCTCCTCCAAAACCCGGACCTTGAAGCATCTCTGGAGTGGGAATGGGTGAGGTTTTGGGCGGAGGCCCTTCGTCAGTCGGTTTCCATGCTGTACGCCTCTCCGCCACGTGAACGTTGAACAGGCAGACAAAACCAGGTGTAGTTTTCAAAGTTTTTCTTTTAATCCAGACAGGGTTGGAATTTGCCACCACCCTGCTCAATTGATGATTCCGAACTGCACCAGTTTAAAAACAAAATGAATGTGGGAAACATCGGCTGGCCGGCCTGCCTACTCCCCCCCCCCCCCCCCCCCCCCCCCCCCCCCCCCCCCCCCCCCAGTCGTATCGCTGAGGGGACAGCTCGGTACCTGACGTGTTGGTCCCTGTGAAATATGTCACACGCGAGCCCCCCTTCAGCGGCTCCAGCCAGCAACTGCCCTCGAGGAACGGGTGTAGCAGGTGGAAGCTGCAAACTCACGCAGATGCAGTGGAAGAAATAAAGACTTGATTAGCTCAGACTTCAGAACACCCCCACCCCACCCCGCCGAAGGATTTTTGTTACGTTACATCCAGCCAGGATCATCCGCATACAGAGGACAAGTTCTCCAAACAGTAGAAAGGGACTGCAGGTGCTGGTTTACACCCAAGACAGACACAAAAGTGCTGGAGGAACTCAGAGAAGGAATGGGTGGCGTTTTTTGGGTCTCGACATGAAACGTCGCGCATTCCTTCTCCCCAGAGATGCTGCCTGACCCGCTGAGTTACTCCAGCACTCTGTGCCTGTCTCTTGCACAGCCGCAGGCTTCTTCCACATGGGAGCTCGTCAAACCTGTGCACTTACATCCTTGGGGCAAGCACTGAAGCAGAACTCAGGCCAAAGTATTGCCTCTGTTGCAAGAAGAGGAAGAGAGGGAGGGAGGGAGAGAGAGAGAGAGAGAGGCAGAGAGAGGGAGGGAGAGAGACACAGAGAGACAGACAGAGAGGCAGAGAGAGAGACAGACGGACTAGGTGACTGGGGAAAGATGCAAGAAGTGTGTGACAGGGAGGGTGGTCGGATCATATCACAGTGAAATCTGATTTTATTCAGTTAAAAAAAATCACAATCACACCACTATGAAATTGATTGAAAGGACAACGCTGCTGAAGCCACGAGCTGCTGCGCCTCACAGTGACATCGCCCACACACACACACACAGGTTAAATTAAAATACCGCGGGAGGGGAGGGAGGGAGTGAGAGAAACAACAAAGAAGACGTGACAACAAACTCCAACGAGAGTTTTCCCCGCTGATCTGGAGCGAGGGAGGGAGAGGGGCAAGAACGCAGAGGGCGAGCTGGTCAAAGCAGGCGGTCTCTGCACGCCCATTCTCTGGCGGGGTTGGGGGAGAGACAGCTTCGTGCACAGACCGGCAAACCTCATCCCATTGTTGTCCCCCCTCCCCTCCCCACCCGGGGGGGAAAGGTGATGCTCAAGTTGCCGTGAAGCATCTGTGTGGAGGCAGAGTTAAATTAGTGGTGAAGCGCGCTGGAGACGGGCTTTACAAACAGCAAGGCGGCTGCTCGAAGGGCCGAATGGCCTCCTCCTGCACCTATTTTGTTCTGTGGTCACCCTGCTGACCGCTGAGTGCCGACCACCTCACACCAAACCTGGAGACGCCCCCCCCCCCCACCCCCACCCTTCCTCCGCTAAATATTTAACTCCAATGATTGTTTGTGAAAGAACAGCACAAGTAAAACATCACGCAGCCGCTCAAACTGTGCATTCGCATCTAGTTTGCGAGGTGGTCTGTGCAGATTGGGGAAAGGGGAGCACAAGAATACGATCAATTAAACATTTGCTAAGAGTGATCAGCTGTGAAAGGGGAGCAGTGAAGGTGGGGAGGGGGTGGTGGGGGTATAGGAGCCACGTAATTATATGAGTGAGATAAGAATTGGGGGAATCATTTCTTCCCCCCCACCCCTCCAGTCCCCGTTTGGGGTGAAATGACTCTGAACAGGAGGGGCGCATTACATTAACAAAAATCAGATCATTCTCTCAGTCAGACACCAGTGAGCCTGTGCTGGGCTAAACTAAATTAAAAATTAAATGAATTACATCAAAACTAATCTACTTGTTGGGAGGATTGTGGAGGAGAGGGAGGTTCGAGGGACATTTAGACGTGTAATTCAGGTTTGTTTAAAGCAAACCTCACACAGGTATTTTTAAACAAGAGACTGAGCTACAATCAGCGCTCCTTGGGTCACGTTAATGGTCACAGAGCAAGTGAAGGTGGAACTGCTGGAGCTAACTAACGGCCAGCTCTGTACATCAGTTCATCTGTGGTTAGAACCAGCGACTGACTGATCGAACCAGTGGTTTATTAACTTAAAAAGGTCAGGGTTCAGCCTCTGGTTGCACTCTGACCTCCAACATTCCCTGGAAAGGGGGGGAGGGGGGAAGAGTGGGGTGGGTGAACACCAACCAGTATCGAGTGCATCAGCGGGACATTCAGGCCTTGCCAGGAGTTGAGGCCTCCTTGCTACCGTCTAGTGCGAGGAATCCGGACCCCAATCGCCAACACATTACCCACCTCCTCACCGTTCCGTTCACAAACACTCGTCCCCCAAGGCCAAGGCAAGACTCACAATCCAGCTCAGCTTAGCCTGTCGCTGGGCCGGGCAAATCTACGGACACGCAGGCTTACGCATGCACTCACAGACACACTTACCATCAGACAATCACAGTCACACACTAATGCAGCAACTCACACCAGCCAACACCGGCTGGCACGCCTCATGAGACCAGACCCCCCCCCCCATCCAGAGAGTCAAGGGGTGAGAGAAAAAAAACAATCATCGCTCATCAGAAATCTGGCGTCTCTCAAATCCTCAGAAACGCCATTGTCGTTAGAATACAAAATGCAAAAAAAAAAAACAGACCAGAAGCAGGCAAGGTTCGACACCGAAACCTCAGGACAGAAAAAAGCCGATGAATTCTGTCCGAGACAGACGGCTGCTGGAGGAGCGGGCACATCCTTCGTCATGGAACAACTGCAGAGCGTCGAAGCCGCAGCGCTGTTTAAAAAGCGGTGAAGTGTCTCATTAAGTCTGCCAGTGTCAAAAACCACGCGGGGGAAAAAAACAAAAAAACAATGAAAATATGGAAAAATTCAAACAAGCTTAACTTTAAAAAATATAGACGGGTGTGATTCGTGGGTGTGATGTCGGAGCGGAGGGTCTGTGGAGAGTTAGTCCCAGTGTTAAGAGTCTTCACAGAGTGGGTTTCTCCATGACGGGAGGTCAGGGGATGGCAAACTGCACCACCAGCTCCTCCTTGGCATCCACCTTGATCTGCGAAAGTGCACTTGATGCGTAGGCAGCGATTTTAGACACCTGGATAGAGGGATAGAGAGAGAGAGTGTACGGAGAGAGAGAGAGGTGCTGAGTCTCTCTCGAGAGAGACACACCGTATATCTCCGGAGAGCTGAGAGAGAGAGAGAGAGAGAGAGAGCTCTGAACACACCGCTCACACCCAACACAAATGGCTGAGAGCTTCAATTGCAGAGGAGTAAGCATCATTAGCCATGTACACCGAGGGCCATGCAGCATCCGTGGAGAACATGGATAGGTGACGTTTCGCAGAGCGCTGGAGTAACTCAGCGGGTCAGGCAGCATCGCTGGAGAACATGGATAGGTGAAGTTTTGCAGAGCGCTGGAGTAACTCAGCGGGTCAGGCAGCATCGCTGGAGAAAAGGAATTGGTGACGTTTCAGTTCAGATTGGAGTCTGAAGAAGGGTGTCGACCCGAAAGGTCACCAATTTATCTCACGGATTGTCGCCAGAGGCTTGCAGCTTTTCAGGACAGACGATGACAGCGATGTCAACATTTGAAACGTGAAAGATGGACAGGAAAGAAGCTGATCGTGTATCTGAAGAAGGGTCACCTATTCCTTCGCTCCATACATGCTGCCTCACCCGCTGAGTTTCTCCAGCCCACCGTGTCCACACTGACCAGCGATCCCCGCACACTAACACTATTCCACACCCAGTAGGGACAATTTCTACATTTACCAAGCCAATTAACCTACAAACCTGCACATCTTTGGAATGTAGGAAGATCTCGTAGAAAACCCACGCAGGTCACAGGGAGAACGTACAAACTCCGTACAGACAGCACCCGTAGTCGGGATGGAACCCGGGTCTCCGGCGCTGCATTCGCTGTAAGGCAGCAACTCTACCGCTGCGCCACCGTGACCGGCCATTAATCCTTCCATTAGCGAGGATAATGATCTTCCAAATGACCTCGTCACGGACACATTGGACATGTTCCCTGGTCGTGGTGAGCTACATTGCTGAGAACTATATTCTACACTCTGGTATTTTTCACACTGCTCCACATGTTGTACTTGCGTTTGGCTTCATTACACTCGGACCTCGACCCGAAACGTCACCCATTCCTTCGCTCCATAGATGCTGCCTCACCCGCTGAGTTTCTCCAGCATTTGTGTCTACCTTCAATTGTTCCAGCAATTTGCAGTCCTTCTTAAACTATAGATAAGCGCAATCATAGATACGTCCACAAGTGCAACGATTGCAGTGCGATAGTGGACTTCACAGAGACAGCGCGCAAAGAGTCGCCACGATTCTGGCGCCCACTAAGCTTCAAAGCTCTTCTTATCTTGCCCTTAAAGACCCGTTGTCCTGGCAGCACCAATCCTCTCCACAGTTTATTATTGTCAGGTGTACCAAGGGCTGGAAGATTGCAACCTTCACGGGGCCCGCCCTGTTTCGACGAATGCAATCAACCCGGCGTGCACGAACAAATAAGATCAAATAGAACAAGTTGTCCGACAACTTTAGGCTGTGCACGCCGTCCGCAAGAAGAAGATGTGTACCAAGATACAGACACAAAGAATTTCAGATGCTGGAAGCTTGACTATAACACAGAGTGCTGGAGTAACTCAGCGGGTCAGGCAGCATCTGTGGAGAACACGGTTTTAATGTTTGTCCGCGTCTGGGCAGCAGGCCCACCTCACCCAGTGTCCGCCCCAAGACCCCTGGTGCCAGCTGGCTGCAGCAATGCCACTTACCTGCTGGATGTCTGAGTAGGGCACAGGTTCGTGGCCAACACCTGGTGGGGCTGGTTGGTTAACGTAGGCAGGGTGCTCGCTCGTTTACCCTGGGCCGATCCGCTGATCATCGCTAGCCTCGTACTGGCAAAACAAGGTACAGGGTGAGACCCGGCTCGGCACGCAAGGCCATTCAACCCACCAGTCCTGTACTACAACGGTGAACTCTGTCGGTCGGCGGCAGTACCGGGAGGGAGCCGGGGCCGGTGGGAGGGTGAACCGGGGTAATGCCTCCAGCTGCAGGCTTCGAGGTCGGCTGCAGGAGGCGCCCCCGAGTCACAAAGATGGCCCGGCGAGGAGAGGGACGTCGACCCGCGGGAACTGCTCCAGTACATCGAGCGTGCGGGCCGACCAGACTATGAATAACGCCGCCAAAACATGGCGGCGTCCACGTGTAACACATGCAAAAATAAAGTCACCGTGCAGTTGCACAGGTGATCAATAACGCCCTATTGAACTACTGATCGAAATAGGCCCAAAAATTGGTCTTGCCTCCCCAGAGAGCGACAAACAGATGATGTCAAGCTGGTATTACCCTGTTGGAGGCCACTCTGCCCATCGGCCCAGCACTAGCATTGAGAAACTGTTACCTTACCCCCCCCCCCCTTACCCCATAGTAGTCGGCGGACTTCCTTACCCACCCCCTCCCCCCCATAGTAGTCGGCGGACATGGGCTTGGAAGGGGGGGGGGGGGTGGAGGGGTGGAGCCAATGACGACGGACAGACGATGTCAAGCTGGTATTACTGCACTGGAGGCCACTCTGCCCATCGGCCCAGCACTAGCCTCACCTGTACTGCCGCGCCCGGTCCATGTACTCGTGCTGCTCCATGCCCTGCGAGTCTGCGGCAGACACGTCGATGATGTTACTGGGGAGGAAAGTTCAGTGTAGTTTATCATCACATGTACCGAGGTACAGTCAAAAGCTTTTGTTGCGCGCTAACCAGTCAGCGGAGAAACAATACACGATTACAATCGAGCCGCCCACAGTGTACAGACACATGATAAGGGAATAACGTTTAGTGCAAGATAAAGCCAGTAAAGTCCCATCAAGAATTGCCCGAGGGTCACCATTGAGGCCGATAGTAGCTCTCTGGTTGTGGTCGCTCTTGAAAATATCAAGAGAGGGGAGAAGAGGGAGTGGCCGGGGGTGAGACTGGTCCGTGATGATGCTGCTGGCCTTGCCGAGGCAGCGTGAGGTGTAGATATAGTCAATGGAAGGGAGGTTGGTTTGTGTGATGGTCTGGGCTGCGTCCACAATTCACTGCAATTTCGTACGGAAGTATAAGCCACTCACTGCATGGCGCACCCCAGCAAGTGACAGCATGGAGACAGGCCCTCCGTCTGCTGAATTCATGCCGACCCGTTCACACACTAGTGATGGTCGGTGTGGACTCAGTGGGAGATAGGGCCTATTTCCATGTAGTATCCCCAAACCCTGGCCACAAACTCTTTGAATCACTTCCCTCTGGAAGGCGACTCCGGGCTGTCAAAGCTGCCACAGCCAGACATAAAAACAGTTTTTATCCACGAGTAGTTGCTCTATTCAACAGCCAAAAATCTGTAGCCTCCCTTTGATCTGGTATTTTGTTCGTTCACATGCTTGATCAGTGGTCTTTTATCATTAAGATCTTATTATTAATGTTGAGTGTTTTCTGAGTCATTCGTAACTGTCACTGTATGTCATGTTGTTACTTGTGGGTGGAGCACCAAGGCAAATTCCTTGTATGTGAATACTTGGCCAATAAACTTACTTACTCCTTAAAACCATGTCCTCTGGTCTTTGGCATCTCCACCCTGGGGATCAAGGTTCTGACTGTCCAACCTATTTCTGCCACTCATAACTTGAAATACTTCTAACAGGTCTTCCCTCATCCTCCTTCCAGAGTTTACCCAATCTCCTTTCATCATGGTACTTAGTTTAGAGAGACAGCATGGAAACAGGCCATTGTTGCCCACTGAGTCTACAACCATCACACTAGTTCTACGTTATCCCTTATCTTCTCAGGCCCCCTGCAGTCATGGATGACCATAGGTGTCTCCAGGGTGCTATTCCCTATACGGAGGACGCCTGTGCGTGACTTTGTTTAACGTGGGGAGACTGGTGCACAGACAGCCACCCCCACGGTCCTTGACAGATCTGGGTCAGGATCCACTGGGCGTGGAGTCCAAGACGACCGGAGACCCTTTTCTGCTGCAGCCTTCATCCGCCTTCCCAGCCGTTGTGACGCTCCACTAAGGTCAGCCATCGTCCTCCAATATGAGGTGCCTGTTCCACCGTTGAGGTCTTGGTTGGATTGCTCTTATCAGAGACCTTCCCCTCGACCTTACCGCCATGGGTGGCCCTACCAGGAGCAGAGCTCCAGACGGCATCGCTCTCAGGATCTCAGGTCCACACAAGCTTCTCCACCACGACAAGGTGACAATCCTCGGAGTTATACCACTTTCTCACTAACCCCCGACACACTAGGGGCGATTTACAATTAACTAACAAACCCGCACATCTTTGGAGCGTGGGAGGAAACCAGAGCGCCCGGAGGAAACCCACGTGGTCACAGGGAGAACGTACAAAACCATCTCTGTATGAGGGTATTGGTGTCTGCATCATGGACCAGGGGAAAGATGGTACACGGCTCAGTCCACTGTAACCGACCGCTCCTCAATCCATGCATCACTACCCCTCCCCACAGCCTTGCCTTCCCCTATTCCAAATTCCAGTGACTCAGCGGGACAGGCAGCATCTATGGAGAGAAGGAATGGGTGACGTTTCGGGTCGAGACCCTTCTGCAGACTGACGTCAGGGGAGGGGTGGGACAAAGATCGAATGTAGGTGGAGACAGTAAGACTGGTGGGAGAACTAGGAAGGGGACAGATAGAGAAAGTGAGGGCTATCTGAAGTCAATGTTCATACCGCTGGGGTGTAAACTACCCAAGCAAAATATGAGGTGCTGCTCCTCCAATTTACGCTGGACCGCACTCTGAAGGGGGGTCAATGGAGGATGGCCAGGACAGAAAGGACAGATTGGGAAGGGAGGGGGGGGGGGGGGGGGGGGGGGGTGGGAAGTTAATGTAAGTAAGTACATTTATTGGCCAAGTATCAAAAAAAAAAACACCCCCATACAAGGAGTTGCCTTGGTGCTCCGCCACAAGTAACAACATGACACACAGAGACGTTAACGAATGGACTCAGGTGAAACACTAAACATTAATAATAATAAACATGAATGATAAAACACCATTGTTCAGCATGTGGAATCCAACATATTAACCAGATTCAAAGGATGTGCTACAGATTTGTGGCAGTGAGTAGAAGCTACTACTCGTGGATAAAAACTATTTTGGAGACAAGGGAGATCAGCTTGCTCAAGATCAAACAGTAGGTTAAGTGAAAAACAGCTCAGCAGTTTATCTTCTTAACCCGATAGGAGCTCCTTCACGCCACCCACACCCATAGCGTTAACTCATGCGCTGTCTTGGTGAGGATAGTGTTGAGCAGAGTTGTTCATCGGGAAACCGGGAGGAAGGAATATGAGTAGGGTGGTCGGCCCACCCTGCCGATTTAATGGGCGGGTTGCTGATGGGTACAGAAGTGGGCTTCCTTCCTCGCGGGTCCTGGGGGGGGGGGAGGGGAGAGGGGAGAGACAAATGACTATCAGCACCACAATGTTTACACACACCCACAGACGTTCCACACAACACACACTTCCAGTGGCTGCTCCACATCAATACAGTGCAGAAACAGGCCCTTCAGCCCACCGACTCCACGACGACCAGCGATCACCCCACACACTATCCTACACACTAGACAATTTTTTTGCGACTTATAGAAGCCAATTAAACATCTTTGGTGCGTGGGAGGAAACCGGAGCACCCGGAGAAAACCCACGCAGTTATCGAGACAAAGTCACAGAGAGAACATGCAAACTCCGTACAGACAGCACCCAGAGTCAGGATCTAACCCAGGTCTCTGGTGCCGTGAGGCGGTAACTCAACCGGGCGCTCAAGTTTCCAAACCAAGCCACGATGCAACCGGTCAGCAAGCTCTCCACTGTGCACCTGTAGAAGTTAGAGAGAGTCCTCCTCGACATGCCGACTCTCCGTAATCTTCTCAGGAAGCAGAGGCGCTGATGTGCTTTCTTTATGGAGAGAAGGCAGGAGAATGGTGTTGCGGAGGAAAGATAGGTCATCCATGTGTTGAAAGTGGAAGGAATTGTTGGGCCGAATAGCCTAATTATGTTCTATGATTTTATGAACGTGAAACATTCACGAATATAAAATGATTTATGGAGAACAAATGTTTTCGAGGGGATATGGCCAAATGTGACAAAGAAAGGACCCAAGCTTAGTAGGCACCTTGGACAGCATGAAAGAGTTGGGCCAAAAGGGCCTGTCTCCACGGGTGGTGTCAGGGGTTATGGGGAGGAAGTAGGAGAATGGGGTTTGAGAGGGAAAGATAGCTCGCATGATTGAATGGTGGCGTCCACTTGATGGGCGAAAATGGGCTAATTCTGCCTTCCTTCACGTATGACCTTTTGGCCTAAGTCACCCAGAGTCGAGGATTCTATAAACTAGAGGGTACAGGATTAAGGTTGAGAAGGGGAGGGTTTAAGTGGGACTCAAGGGGAAACTTTTTCCACTCAGTGGGTAGACCGCATCCCATCAGGACTGAGCTGCCAGAGAAAAGATCTAGAAGCAAACTATATTGGACGACTTTTAAAAGATAGTTTTGGTTGGGACAGGGTGAGAGGGACGTGGAGCCAATCGCAGACAAATTGCTCAGTTAGCCAACTTGGTCGGTGTGGACGGGCTGTGCCGAAGGGCCTGTTTCCATGCTGTACACGACTATGGATGTCTGACCCAAGATTTCTCCCACTCCACCCACCCTCTCTCCGGGCTGACCTGTACCGAGCTTGCTGAAACCATTGTAGAGACAAATAACTGTAGATGCTGGTTTACACCAAAGATAGACACAAAGAGCTGGGTCAGGCAGCATCTCTGGAGAAAAGGGATGGGTGACGTTTCGGGTCGGGGCACTTCTTCAGACAATCTGAATTTGTGTCTGAAGAAGGGTCCCGACCCAAATCGTCATCTGTCCTTTTTCTCCAGAGATGCCGCCTGACCCACTGAGTTACTCCAGCACTTTGTGTCTATCTCTGCTGAAACCATGTTCTTCTCAGCTTGAGAGTCAAATTGAGGATGGGCTACAAAGTTAGTTTCATTCACCCTGGAATTTCAAAAGACAGCGGTGCTTCAATTGAGAATATCCTGGTTATGTAATAATTGTACTGTAAAATATTTGACTATGTATTAGATTAGCTTGACCTATTTGGGTTCAGAATAAGCTGAAGTTTGCAATTCGGTAGTATACTACAGGAGCTGTGGCAATTCTTGCTATTGAGGGAGGGAGGGTAATTTTGGAGGTGTGGTAGGGGTTTGGACGAGAGGTATATGGCGGGGCATGAGATAGTGTGGATGTGGTGTGTGTGTATTACCGCGGCTTCATGTGCTGGCGGCATGTGTATGTACGCATTGAGTTTGGGGTGTGTGTGAGTTAGAAGGATGAGAGGGCATCTTATGAAACATATAAGATTATTAGGGTTTGGAGACGCTAGAGGCAGGAAATATGTTCCCGATGTTGGGGAAGTCCAGAACCAGGGTCCACAATTTAAGAATAAGGGGTAAGCCATTTAGAATGGAGACGAGGAAACACTTTTTCTCACGGAGAGTTGTGAGCCTGTGGAATTCTCTGCCTCGGAGGGCGGTGGAGGCCGGTTCTCTGGATACATTCAAGAGAGAGCTAGATATGGCTCTTAAAGATAGCGGAGTCAGGGGATATGGGGAGAAGGCAGGAGCGGGGTACTGATTGGGGATGATCAGCCATGATCACATTGAACGGCGGTGCTGGCTTGAAAGGCCGAGTGGCCTACGCCTGCACCTATTGTCTATAATCAGGAAGCCGGCATACCAGGCTTTTCGATAAACATATGACTACGTTTCCAAAATACTATAAAAGATGCTAAATGTCTTTGTTCATTAGAGTAGTGCTCGGTCGAGTTAAGTGTCTGTTACATAGAAACAGAGAAAATAGAAATTAGGTGCAGGGAGGTAGGGCCATTCAGCCCTTCGAGCCTGCTCGCCATTTCCAATATGATCATGGCTGATCATTCCTAACTCAGTAAACCCGTACCTGCCTTCTCTCCAATACCCTCTGAATTCCCTTAGCCACAAGGGCACATCCAACTCACTCTTAAATATAAGCCAATGAAACTGGCCTCAACTACCCTCTGTGGCAGAGAGTCCAGGATCCACCACTCTCTGTGTGAAAAAGTTTTCTCATCTCTGGTCTTAATGGGTTTTCCCCCTTCTCCTTTAAGAAAACTAGTGACCCTTGTCCCTGGTCTTCCACAACATCGGGAACAATCTTTCCTGCATCTAGCCTGTCCAACCCCTTAAGAATTTTGAAAAGTTTCTATAGATCCCTCTCAATCTCTAATTCCGAGAGTATAAACGAGTTCTATCCAGTCTTTCTTCATAAGAACAGTCCTGAAATCCCAGGAATCAGTCTGGTGATCCTTCCTCTGCACTACTCTATGGCAATTATGTCCTTCCACAGATTTGGAGACCCAAAACTGTACGCAAATATCCAAGGTGTGGTCTCACCAAGACCTGTACAACTGAAGTAGAACCTCCCTGCTCCTGTACTCAAATCCTTTGTGCTATGAAGCTAACATACCATTCGCTTTTTTCACTGCTGCTGCTGCACCTGCATGCCTACTTTCAATGCCTGGTTGTACCTTGACACCCAGGTCTCGCTGCATCTCCCCTTTTCCTTATTGCGCCACCATTTAAATAATAGTCTGCTTTCCTGTTTTTTTGCAACAAAGAGGATAACCTCACCTTTATCCACATTAACTGCATCTGCCAAAAATTTGGCCCACTCACCCAGCCTATCCAATTTCACCTTGCAGTCTCTAGGCATCCTCCTCACAGCGAACACTGCCCCCCAGCTTAGTGTCATCCGCAAACTTGGAGATATTGCCTTCAATTCCCTCATCCAGATCATTTAATATATATTGTAAACAGTCTGGGGTCCCAGCACTGAGCCCTGCTGGTACCCCACTAGTTACTGCCTGCATTGTGAAAAGGACCCGTTTACTCCTTCTCTTTTGCTTCCTGTTTGCCAAAGGACAGTCTCACAATCCACATCAATACTGAACCCCTATACCGTTTGCTTTAAGTTTTTGTTATACTAATCTCTTATGTGGGGGACCCTTTGGTCGAAAAGCTTCTGGGAAGTCCCGATATACCACATCCAATGGTTCTCCCATTATCCACGCACTAGTTAACATCTCAGAAAAACATTGCTTACTTTTAACTCTGTGTCCCTGACTCTCTCACCGGCTGATGAATCAGTGTAAAGCTCGAAGGGTAGACAAAATTCCGTGAGAAGAAACTCAGCGGGTGATGCAATATCTATGAGGAAGGAATAGTTGTCTGATTCGGGTCGAGACTTTCTTTCAGACTGATATGGGGGGGGCTTATCGCATTCTCAAGTTTCTGGGATGCATTTTTGTCTACCTGCGATTTTTCAGCATCTGCAGTTCCTTCTTAAACATAGTAATGCTTGTGTTTGTCTGTCTTTCAGAATGTGAACCTTAATGCAATGAAGAAACATGGACACATGAAAATAAAACTCCTCTTGACTCTTGAATTCTCGGCAATTAACCAACTCAACCTCGTGAAGGGAAGCATTCCTGTCGGATTGGATTTGGGGGGGGGGGGGGGGGGGGGGGGGGGGGGGGGAGTGGGAGCCGGATAACAAAGAAGTTTTAAATTCGGGAGCGATCTTGGTGGGCAGTGCTATCAAAGGAGGCGCTGGGGTAATTTCCGCCGGGCCAAGTACTTTTGATATTTGCAGCCGGCGTTGAACGCGGATGTTAGTTAAGGGTGTGGAGACATCAAATAGACTTCAGGGAGACCAAACAGGCGGCAGGTGCAAGCGGCAGGCGTAACTGGACACAGGAGTGAAGTATGTACGCCAAACTGGTTACAGGGCTAAACTGGGAGCAGGAATATAGAAAAATAGTGGAATTAATTCAGAATATCAGAGACCCACTTGGGGTTGCAGATTGCAACCTTCACGCGGTCCGCCTGTTTCGACGAATGCAATCAACCTGGTGTGCACAATCAAATAAGATCAAATAGAACAAGTTGTCCTATAACTTTAGGCTGTGCACGCCGTAAGCAAGAAGAATGAGAGAGCCACTTCACCCTGGCCACGTTTGCATCTCATTGCAACCATCGGGAAAGTGGTACCGGAGCCTGAAAACCAGGACCTCAAAGAGCCAAGATTCAAGCCAACAGGGGTTTGCTGTCAGGAATGGGCGACGTTTCAGGTCGAGACCCTTCTTCAGTCTGAAGGGTCGCGACCTGAAACGTCGCCCATTCCTTCTCTCCATAGATGCTGTCTCACCCGCTGAGTTACTCCAGCATTTAGTATTTACCAGCATCTGCAGTTCTTTCTCACGCGCATGTTTTACTGTCATATGTCCCAAATTAAATGACATTCTTACTTGCAGCAGCACAACAGATATGTAAAGGCTGTATGTGTGTGTATACACCACACACACACACAATCTGAAACTCTTTTTTCTCTCTCTCATTTTATATATTGTTCACAGTGTACTATGTTTACATATTCTGTTGTGCTGCTGCAAGTAAGAATTTCAATGTTCTACCTAAGATAAAACACTCTTGACTAAATATAGTACTCTGTACGCACCATAATGAAGAAATATGTTCAGTGCGCATACACACCCATGGTTCAAGACTGGGACTATCCCATCGTTTGAGAGATAGTTAGACAGGTACATGGATAGGACAGGTTTGGAGGGATGTGAACCAAGCGCAGGCAGGTGGGACTAGTGTAGCTGGAACATTTATAGACAAATAGTGCAGGTGTAGGCCATTCCTGCCCTTCAGCCAGCACTGCATTCAATGTGATCATGGCTGATCGCCCCTAATCAGTACCCCGCTCCTGCCTTCTCCCGACATCCCCTGACTCCACTATCTTTAAGTTGGTCGATGTGGGCAAGTTGGGCCGAAGGGCCTGTTTCCACACTGTATCACTCTATGACTAGTCCGGGTGTCAGGGGTTTTGGGAATGAGGCAGGAGAACGGAGTTAGGAGGGAGAGATAGATTAGCCATGATTGAATGCAGAGTAGACTTGATGGTCCAAATAATTCTGCTCCCATCACGTATGAAGAACAGCCTCTTCCCTGCAACCATTAGGCTGTTGCACACTGCACAACACCAACGTCAGCAACTGTGATCTTGCATGGGACGCATATTGACTTGTGTTTTGATCATTATTGTTTACCTAGTATTATGGTTATTAATGAAGGAAGGAAACTGCAGATGCTCTTGTTTAAATCAAAGTAGACAAAAACGCTGGAGTAGCAGGACAGGCAAGCATCTTGGACAGTAGGAGAGACGAAGTGTCGTTTCGGGTCCAGACCCTTCTTCAGACTAAGAGGTCAGGAGAGAGAGACAGAGATAAGAATGTTTATTACGATTATTAGTATTGGCGTTATATATGTGTGTATATTGTGGCTCATGGACCCATTATGCTGCCGCTTAAGGCATATTGTTTCTGCTGCAGATACTGGTGACAACCAAAACACTCTCTACTGCAGGAGTACGGCTATTTAACAAGAACAATGAACACATCAGTGCGTTTAGGTAGCCCAAATTAAAACGAAAATTGTCTACAAATCCCCCATGCAGCCAGCTGGAGTATGTGGGCTGAAAGGGACATCACACTCTTTGCATGATGATGATTTTGGTCCGGCGCAAGTGGTAGATGTTGCGGCCTCACAGCGCAGAGACCCGGGTTCCATCTAAATTTGGTTGCTGTCTGTAACGGAAGTTGGTGACCTCTTAGTTTTATTACAGTTACCTCCGAAAAAAATCAGAAGATTGCATGTTGTAAGTTAACTGGCTTGGATAAAATTGTATTTAGTCCCAATGTGTAGGTTGGTGCTAGTATACAGGGGTGTTCATTAGGCCAGTGTTCGGTGAGCGAAGTGAGAGAGTCAATTCGTCCCTTCCAAACCTTAAACGCACACCGTCCCTGGAACTTTCCTGTGCATACCCAGGAAATGACTGCACTTGCCTGCTTTTCCTCCCCCCTCGGCTCCATCCAAGGGACCATAGCCAGTTCTTTCCAGGTGCGGCAGAGGTTAACCTGCACCTCCTCCAACTCATTCTTCTGAATCGACTGCATCTGAGATGTCAGCTTGCTCTACTTCGGGGAGAACAAGCGAAGGCTTGGTGATCGCTTCGCCCAAACTACGCTCAGTTCGCATTAACACAACCTGATCTTCCCGGTTGGCTCAGCACTTCAAACTCCCCCTCCCATTCCGAATCCGACCCTTTCTGTCCTGGGACTCCTCCATGGCCAGAATGTCAGTCCCACCACTAATTGGAGCTAGCAGCACCTCTGGTTTGCTTGCGCAGTTTACACCCCTGTTAGTTTGAACATTGACTTCTCCTATATTTCAGGTAGCCCCTGCTTCTCTCCCTCCTTCCCTCTCCAGTTCTCATCAAGCCTCTTGTATCCGCCTCTCCTTTATTCCTCCCCCCCCCCCGACATCAGTCTGAAGAAGGGTCTTGACCAAATCGTCAACTATTCCTCGCTCCAAAAATGCTCGCCTACACGCTGAGTTTCTCCAGCATTAATTATTGTCACAAGAAACAGACAGGTCACAGAGTATTGAGTGATACAGAATGGAAAACAGGCCCTCCCATTCGGCCCAACTCACCACACTGGCCAACATTATCCCAGCTACACTTGTGCCCACCAGCCTGCACTTGGTCCATAACCTCAAACCCTGTACTATCCTTGTACCTGTTCCAAACTGTTTATAAATGTATGGGATAGTCCGCTCAACTACCTCCTCGGCAGATTGTTCCATACACCACCACACTACCCTCAGGGTTCCCTATTAAATCTTTACCATTCACCTTGAACTATTTGCTGTGGTTCGGGATTCCCCTAATCTGGGTAAAAGATGTCATTACACGATATATTTCCTCTTCATGATTTTGTACAACATCTCTAAGATCTCCCCTCATCCTCCCTGCTGGTCCATGGAATAGAGCCTATACCACTCATGGATAGAGGACTTTTGCGTGCTATGCAGCTAAATCGTATACACAGTATATGAGTATACATAGAAAGGAAAACTGCAGATTGTGGTTTATTACTGGGTGATAAGATACAAATGTGCATAGCAGTAACACAGCGGGTAGGCAGCATCTTGGACAAAAGGATGGGCGACGTTTCGGGTTGGGACCTTCCTAGGGACAAGCTGAAATCGTCACCCATCCGGCTTCTCTAGAGAGGCTGCTGGACTGTTGTGTTACTTTCAGCAGTTTTGTGCCTATCTTCTGTATATGGGTACAATCAGAAAAGTGACGAAGAAGATTAAGATGTTATGGGTTTTCATACCAAGGTTTTGGGGAAAAGGTAGGAGAATGGGGTGTAGGATGGAGAGTAGATCAGCCATGATTGAATGGTGTAGACTTGATGACTTTATGAAAAATCTACAGTAAAGGACATAGATTACGCTAAGGGAAAGTGCAAATAATGCAAAAGGCCACAATGAAAGTGGACTGGAGTTTGGAAGGGGGCCAGAGTGGAACAAAGGTGAGACCTTGTGCCGTTTTGTATCAGAAAGGAGAGGCGGGGGGGGGGGGGGGGGGGGGGAGGAGAGTGATGAAACCACTTTTATTGGGGGTGGGGGAGGCGGGGGGGGGAAGGGTCTCTCGAGCGAAATATCACCCATTCCTTCTATCCAGATTGTTGCAGCCCCGCTGATTTGTACTCTAGCACTTTGTGGCATACCTTAGTTCTGAATTCTGGTGATATTACTTTCAAGTTTTTAATACTTTGGAGAGAAATATTCTATAGCTAGATGTTTACGGAAGGAACTGCAGATGCTGGAAAATTGAAGGTGACTGAAATGCGGAGAGAGAAACTGTCCAACTTTCGATTTTTAAATTCAGCATCTGCATTTCTTTTTTGCACAAGAATACAATAAATCGTGCACAGTGTAAACATAAACGGATATAAAGTTGTTGCCTCACCACAACAGCACAGCTTTTTCTTTTAAAAAGCTCAGATACA
>CM069136.1:18687545-18708693 GCA_035221665.1 Okamejei kenojei | reverse complement strand
CATAGAGAGATAGTATTACCAGCGTCACCTTGACTCTGCCCGGAAACCAAGCCTCACATCCGGTCTAGGTCCCGCCCCGCCCACCCGCTGACGTCATTGTCGCCGCCCCGCCCCTGCAATCAGGCCGCGGGGAATGCCCACCCCCCCCCCCCCCGTCCCCGGCCGCAGCCCCGCCCCTCATATGACGTCCTACCGTAATTCACACAGCCCCGCCCTGTCCGACGTTGATCCGCTCCGATCTGACGTCAGGGACGTATTCACCCTCCAGCCCGCCTCCCGCCTCCTGCGCTTGACGTCATGACGGCCATGCCGTCACTCCGCCTCCGTCGGCGGACGTCATGACACCGCGAAGGAGATAGGCAACGTTTCGGGCCGAAACCCTTCTTCAGACTAGACACAAAAGGGCTTGAGTAACTCTGACGATGACTGAATTTTGGAGCCTTCCCTCTTTGATCCCGGTGTGTGGGGATGTCTGTGTTAAAGACTATCGTGTTCTGTGCTCTTTATTATTCGTATGGCTGTATGGCGACCACACATTTCACTGTACCAATTGGTACATGTGACAAATAATTGTTTCTTGTATCTTGGAGTAACTCAGCCGGGACAGGCAGCATCTGTGGAAAGAAGGAACGGGTGACGTTTCGGGGTCAGTCTGGAGACGGCTCTCAACCCAAAACGTTAACCGTTCCTTCTCTGCAGAGATGCTGCCTGTCAACTTTTCCTCTAGATGTCTGATATGGGTAATAATAACAATATTGACTGTCCTCTTTCGGGAGATACGACATATATTGCCCTCACTAGATCCATATTGCCCTCGTCTTCGACTCGGGCAATATGAATCTACTTCAGGCAATATATGTCGTATCCCCCTCAAGGCCAGTCAATATTCTATTAATATTCAATGGTATGTGGACACACTGATCTATTCTGTATTTATTTATGCCTACAATATTCTGTTATGTTGAAGCAAAGCTAGAATGTCATTGTCCTATCTGGGACACATGACAATAAACTCTCTTGAACTTGAATGTTGTGATGGATGTTTGTGTTAAATCTTATTGTGTATTGTGTGTTCTTTTTTTAAGTGTATCGCTGCTGGCACCTTCGGGTGAGTGGGACGTATAAAATTGACTTTCTTTGACTTTGACAAAAATAGGATGACCAGGTTACAGTTTGCCAAGAAGTAAAAAGAGCAACCACAGTTCTGGAAAAAATAAAAAAAAAATAAAAAAATAAGTTTTTTTTTTCTGGAATAAATAAATGATGGGTCTTTGTCCCAAACATTATGGAGGGCACTGTAGTTGAGCCAGGTACAATAAAAGCATTTAAAAGATAGCTGGACAGGTACATGGATAGAAAAGGTTTATGGGGATATGGGACAAATGAAGGCAAATGGGATTGCTAAGATGGGGCACGTTGGTCGGCATGGATGAGTTGGGCTGAAGGGCCTGTTTCTGCGCTGTACTACTGGGAGTGGTCCACCGCCCTCTAGTGGTGGGATGGTTTGTCCGCTGGCAGGATTGATCCCCGCACAGCTGGCTTTCAAGGCAATTAACATCCATCTATTCATAATAATATAAAATACTATAAAAATAGAATAACATAAAATAATATAAAAATATAATAATATAATATAATAATAATAATAATAATAATAACAACAATAACTAAAGCTCTGATCTTGTTATCTTCCATTTTGGCAGTCATTCTATTTGCACAAAAACGCTACGCGATAGCGCTACGATTTTCCGCCAGCTTACTCACCGCTCTCCTGTGCTGCGATTGCACCAAGTTACGTTCCAATCGGTGGTCTAATGTAAAAGTTAGCGAGGTTTACAAAATCTTTAAATCCGATCTCCTCTCCTGCCGTTGGTCTTTTCTCCTGTCACTCCGCGGGACGATCCGCCCCTTCCTGCTCCATCATGTCTTCACTGGAGCTGAGGATGGCCGGCGGAGGTTTCCAACTGGACACATTTTTCAGAGGGACCGGAATCCTGCCGCGACGGAAGGCGGAGAATCTGATCCCGGCGGAGGAGAACGTCCAGCGACCAGCGCCCGCTGTGAGTTCCAATCGCACCGTCAGCTCCAGCCCCTTCCCCTCTGGTCCCCCTCGCTGGCTCCTGCCCCCCTCCCCCGTGATACAGCCCTCACACCCACAGCCCCCTTATTTTCTTTGAGCTCTCCTCCCCCCACACCACAATCCCACCCCCCGCAACCCCCCTCCCCCCCCCCACACGCCTCCCGCCACAAATACTATCCTCCTTTATATTCTTGGCTAGCTAACCTTTGTACTCATCTCTTCTCCCAGTATTGTATTTTTAGTTATTCTGTTGTTCGTTTAAACATTGCACAATCTCTTTGTCCTTTCCCGCTCATCTTTGCTACGTTGTACTCCTCTTTGCTCTATATTTTATATTGTTCCTGAACGTCCCTTGTCAGCCACGGTACCCCTTACTCCCTTGGAATCTTTTTCCTTACTTCTTCCGATCTCCCTTTCTACCTCTCAATTCGCAGATTAAAACTTTATCCAGGCACGTGCCGTCAGGGTAGGCAAGGTAGGCACTGCTACCCTGACTCTAAAATTATAAAACATGGTAATAAATAGTAAGGCATGGGAGAAATTATGCCTTATCTGAGGATCGACCTCTGAGGTAGCATAATTCTCCCATGCCTTTCATCCGCAGCGCTTGTAAACACGGGGAAGGTCTGTGCAGCCCAGTGCCTGTCAGCGCTGCGCTGAAGCCGTCAATGAACAAGCGGGGGTGAAGGCAGCAGAAATACTGCCTTTGCAGCACTGCACATCCCTTTCTTGCGGGTTTTCAAATATGGTTTGTAATATTTTAAGTGTTGTTAGGTAAACAAAATAGAGAAGGAATGGAGCTTGTGTACCAATAATGTGGTAAGTACATTTTGTGTTTATTTTTTAAAATACTGTATTTCCTGGGGTGTGTGTGTGTGGGGAGGGGGGGGGGGGGCTCCTTTCACAGTGTTTGCGGAGTCTGGCCCGGGGTAAAGTTGAGGGGAGGGCACGAATGTCCTGAATGAGGGGATTGGGATAATGCCACTTGCGACGCTCCTTGCACGGAGGCGTGGAATGCCACCGCATTGAGGCCGGGGGTAGGGGAGAGAAGTAGCTCGGGTGGCTGAGCGGCCGACCGGGCCGGACAGCGGAACCAGCCGCCACCTTTAGTCCTTCTGCGGTCCCGCTCACCTCTGGCAGCTCCCCGTCTACAAACCACTCTCCTGACGCTCGCTGCCCTCACTTCATGTCCTTAAATTCGACAGCACGATTGAGGTTACTCGGCTGTGGGAATTTAAGGATTTACGGAAGCCGCTGACATGAGCGAAGTCGGCGAACGGCAGGTGAAGGTGTTCCGACGGGAGAGCACTGCCAGAGTGTGAGCGGGCCGGGCAGAAGGGCAGCTGAAGTAGCGGGCCAGTTCTGCTGTTCGAGTACGACGGCCGTCGTAGCTCCCCGAGCTGCTTCTATCCAGCCCACAGTGCGGGGCTTCGTACCGGAGAGCTGTGGCAGCAGTGAGTGAGTAAGTTTCTGCCATTATTCCCGACACCCTCCTTCTCTACACTCGTGCCCTCCCCACAACTTTACCCCTGACACAGACTCTCCACACGCTGTGAAAGGAACTGTTCCCCCAATTGGTCTAGGACTAGGAAGCCTTGGGCAAAATGAAATGTCATAGTTTTTATTTATTTATTTATTTAACGGAGCGAACAATCTGCGCATGCGCGGTTAATATTTTTTTTAGCGGACTGAGTGCCTACCCTGAGTAATTACTCACGGCACGTGCCTGAACTTATCATATTATGGTCACTACCTCCTAATGGCTGCTTTACCTTGAGTTCCTTTATCAAATCCGGTTCATTACATAACACTAAATCCAGAATTGCCTTCTCCCTGGTAGGCTCCAATACAAGCTGCTCTCAGAATCCATCACGGAGGCCCTCCACAAACTCCCTTTCTTGGGGTCCAGTACCAACCTGATTTTCCCAGTCTACCTGCATGTTGAAATCTCCCATAACAACCACAGCATTACCTTTGCTACATGACAATTTTAACTCCTGATTCAACTTGCACCCTATATCCAGGCTACTGTTTGGGGGCCTGTAGATAATTCCCATTAGGGTCTTTTTACCCTTACGATTCCTTAGTTTTGTCCATACTAACTCCACATTTCCTGTTTCAATGTCACCCTTTGCAAGGGACTGCATTTCATTCCGCACAATCAAAGAGATTACCCCACCCCTCTGCCCATCTGTCTGTCTTCTCGGTAGGAGGTGTATCGTTGTATTCAGTTCCCAGCCCTTGCCCTCTTGCATGCCATGTCTCAGTAATTCCACAACTTCATACCTTGCCAATTTCTAACTGAGCCTCAAGTCGTCCACTTTATTCCTTTTATTACTTTGGCGCATTCATATACCACTTTGGACTCCGTATTCACGTCCCCCTCGCACCACTCGCAATTGGCCCTGACCTTACTCTGTTGTCCTTCTCGAGCTATTCATTCCTTAATTCTGAGAATCTTTGTTATCTTTCCTGAAGCACTTCCCTTCAACTCATCTTTATAATCGCAATTTGTCCCCCCCACTAATTTAGTTTAAACCCACACGTGTAGTCCTAAAAAAGCTGCCTGCCAGATCGTCGGTCCACCCTCCCAGTTAAGGTGTAAACCCAGTCCTTTTGTACAGGTCACCCCAACCCCAGAAAGAGATCCCAGTGGTCTATAAATCTAAATCCTTGCTCCCTGCACCAGCCCCTCAGCCACACATTCAGATCCCCCCTATCTCCCTGTTCCTGTCCTCACTAGCACGAGGTACTGGAAGCAATCCAGAGATAACCACCCTAGAAGTCCGGCATTTCAGTCTTCTTCCCAACTCTCTGAAGTTATGTTGGAGAACATCCTTCCTCTTTTTCCCGATGTCGTTTGTGCCCACGTGCACAACTACTGCCGGCTGTTCACCTTCTCTCTCTCTCGAGGATGTTCAGAATTTGGCTCGTGGCATCCTGAACCCTGGCACCAGGGAGGCAACAGACCGTCCTCGCGTCTCGTCTGCCGCCACAGAATCTCCAGTCCGCACTCGGACAATGGAGTCACCCACCACTAGGGCTCTGCCCGACGCCGGTCTCGCCGGTCGTAGAACTGGGAAACAGGTTGAAGATAGACATAAAATGCTGGAGTAACTCAGACGGGTCAAGCATCATTCTTGGAGAGAAGGAATGGGTGACGTTTCAGATGGAGACCCTTCTTCAATCTGGCCTCAACCCAAAATGTCTCCCATTCCTTCTCTTCAGAGATGCTGCCTGTCCCGCTGAGTTACTCCAGCATTTTGTGTCTACCTTCTGTGTAAACCAGCATCTGCGGTTCCTTCCTACATGGAAACAGGCCCTTCGGCCCACAGTGTCCATGCCGACCAAATTGGCATTCTGGGCTTGTCTCGTTTGCCTGCATTTGGCCCATAATCTCTCTTAACCCTTCCTATCCCACCCTCCCATTCATAACAAGAGGAGTTGAGTATAGGAGCAAAGAGGTCCTTCTGCAACTGTACAGAGCCCTAGCGAGACCACACCTGGAGTATTGTGTGCCGTTTTGGTCCCCTAATTTGAGGAAGGACATTCTTTGGACAATCATCAGCAGACCAACGACCTGAATGAGTTTTACTGCAGGTTTGAAAATCAGAAACGTAACCCTGGTACCTCCTCCCCCCTCCCCCTGTCCACAACCAACACAGCCAGACCCCGGTCTACAAAGAATGGACCCTACACCCTCTCCTTCCCATTCACCACTTCACACCCACCTAAGGCAAGACTCCAGTATGAAAAGACTGGACCATTTCCCACCACAACCAACACTTCTCACCCACTCACAGCCTGACCTCAGTCTTCAAAGACTGGGCCATTCTACACCCTCCAATCACCACTTCACACCCAATCACCCACACCCTCTGTGCTGCACAACATCACTTATCCAATATCAATAATAAAAATAGAGGAGGTGGAGAGGCTTTTCAGAGGACAAAAGAGCCGGAAATCTCCGGGACCTGAAAAATTGTTTCCCCTCCCCCTCCTTTTTTACTCTTAGCTTCTGTGCAAACAGCGGCACGGTCATATACAGGCATTTTTAACCAGTGCACTGCAAATAATGTTCTGTCCTTGCCTGCTTCAAAGTCTCCACAATTGTCCCTGTACCCAAAAAGGCAAGGATTACTTGTCTTAATGAACTACAGGCTGTCGCAACTGACCTCTGTAGTCATGAAGACACTTGAAAGGCTTGTGCTGGCCAAGCTGAAAAATATCACAAACCCTCTGCTGGACCTTCTGCAGTGTGCATATCAGGCAAATAGATCTGTGGATGATGCAGTCAACCTGGGCCTGCATCATCCTTACCAGCACCTGGACCGCCAGGGGACCTATGCGAGGATCCTGTTTGTTGATTTTAGCTCTGCATTTAACACCTTTGTGTCAGAGCTACTACACTCCAAACTTTCCGAGTTGACTGTGCCTGAACCCCTCTGTTGGTGGATCACCAGCTTCCTGACAGACAGGAAGAGCATGTGAGGCTGAGAAAGGCACAACTCGGAACCACAAACGCTCAGCATAGGGAGCATTGCAAGGCTGCGTACTCTGCCCTCTCCTTACTCTCCTCTACACCAACGGACTGCACCTCCACAGACACCTCTGTCAAGCTTCTCGAGTTTGGGACGACACAACCTGATTGGACTGATTCCAGATGGAGAGGAAATCTGCCTACAGACAGGAAGTGTCACAGCTGGTCGTCCTGGTGCATCGCAACAACTGGAGCTCAATGCTCTTAAGTCAGTTGAGAATTGATTTGTGACTTTAGGAGGAGCTCCCCTCCCTCACACACTCACATCAACAACACCACATCACATCTGTGGCGTCTTTAAGCTCCTGGGAAACATTCATCTCAAGACCTTAAGTGGGGGGCTACCATCTAAACTCCACAGTCAAAAAGGCCCAACAGAGGATGTACTTTCCTACGGCAGCTTAGGAAGCACAATCTGCCTCAAGGCAATGATGGTCCAATTCTACACGACCATCGTGAGGTCCCACCTCACCTTCTCCATCATGGTCTGGTTTTGGCTCGGCCACCAAGCACGACACCGGAGAGGCTGCAGCGAATCGTCACGATCGCAGAGAAGGATGTTGGCTGCAACCTTCCCTCCATTGGTGAACTGTACCACTGCAAGGGCCAGGAAGTGAGCGGGCAAGATCATCTCTGACCCTCTCACCCTGGCCACAAACTCTTTGAATCACTGGAAGACACCCCCACCACTCCCCCCCACACCCTAAAACGACCCATAAAAAATGAGGGAAACAAAGGGGAAGGCCCCTAAAAAAGATACCCCCCAAAAACTCCGGCTGTCAAAGCTGCCACAGCCAGACATAAAAACAGCTTTTATCCACGAGTAGTTGCTCTACTCAACAGCCAAAAATCTGTAGCCTCCCTTTGATCTGGTATTTTGTTGGTTCACATGCTTGATCAATGGCGTTTTATCATTAATGTTTCATTATTATTCATGTTTAGTGTTTTCTCAATCATTTGTAACTGTCACTGTATGTCATGTTGTTACTTGTGGGTGGAGCACCAAGGCAAATTCCTTGTATGTGAATACAATAAACGTACTTACTTACTTGCTATTGAGGGAGTGCGGCGTAGGTTTACAAGGTTAATTCCAGGGATGGCAGGATTGTCATATGCTGAGAGAATGGAGCGGCTGGGCTTGTATACTCATGAGTTTAGAAGGATGAGTGGAGATCTTATTGAAACATATAAGATTATTAAGGGTTTGGAGACGCTAGAGGCAGGAAACATGTTCCCAATGTTGGGGGAGTCCAGAACCAGGGGCCAAAGTTTAAGAATAAGGGGTAAGTCATTTAGAACGGAGACGAGGAAACACTTTGACTCACAGAGAGTTGTGAGACTGTGGAATTCTCTGCCTCAGAGGGCGGTGGAGGCCGGTTCTCTGGAGTCAGGGGATATGGGAAGAAGGCAGGAACGGGGTACTGATTGGGGATGATCAGCCATGATCACATTGAATGGCGGTACTGACTCGAAGGGCCGAATGGCCTACTCCTGCACCTCTTTTCACATGTTTCTATCTCTCCCTCCCCCCATATACAATGCTCCAGGTTAGGGGCAGAGTTAGAGGCAAGATTAGGAACAGGGATGGGATTGGGGATGGGGCATTGGGCAGGGCTTGGGGTAGAGGCAGGTTTAGGGGCTGGGTTAGGGTTAGGGGCAGGCATTTAGGGTTAGGGGCTGGTTAGGGTTAGGGGCAGGGTTAGGGGTTAGCGGCAGGGTTAGGGTTAGGGGCAGGGTTAGGGACTAGGTTAGGGTAGGGGCAGGGTTAGGGGCAGGGTTTAAGGTCCGGTTAGGTGGGGAGTGCTGCGGAGACGCAGGGTAGAGTAGGGTTAGGGTAGTGGTTTGGGGTTAGGGGCTGGGTTAGGGGCTGGGTTAAGGTTACGGGCAGGGTTTAGGGTTAGGGAGAGTGGGGGTAGGGTTAGGGGCAGGTTAGGGGCTGGGTTAGGGGGTTAGGGGCGGGGTGTGGGCGAGGGGCTAGGGTGGTGGGTTTAGGGGCTGGGGTTAGGGTTTTGGGGTTAGGGGGGGCTGGGTGGGATGGGGAGGATTTAGGCTCGTGCTGCCGGTTTAGGGTTAGGGGCTGGTTAGGGGTTAGGGGCTGGGGTGAGGATTAGGGGCTGGGTTAGGGTAGGGGCCTGGGTTTGGGGTTAGGGGCTGGGTGTAGGGGTTAGGGCGCTGGGTTAGGGTTGGGGCTGGGTTTAGGGGCTGGGTTAGGGGCAGGGTTAGGGTTAGGGTTAGGGGGGGGGCTGGATTAGGGTTACGGGTTGGGTTAAGGTTAGGGGCTGGGTTAGGGTTAGGGTTAGGGGTGGGGGGGGTGTTAGGGTTATGGGCTGGGTTAGGGGCTGGGCTAGGGTTGAGGAGCTGGGTTAGGGGCAGGTTTAGGGTTAGGGGGGGGTTTAGGGTTAGGGGGCTGGGTTGAGGGGGGTGCTGGTTATGGGATTTTTGGCTGGGGCATTTGTCTTTTGATTGGGTTTATATTTTAGGGTTGAGGGGCAGGGGCCAGTTTCAGGGTCTTTAGGGTTAGGGGCTGGGTTTAGGGTTAGGGGCAGGGCAGGTTAGGGCCTGGTTAAGGTTAGGGGCTGGTTAGCTGGGATTCTGGGTTAGGGATAGGGGTCCTTCTGCTTTTTTTTAGGTTAGGGGCTTGGGGCAGGGGCAGGTTCGGCAGGGCTGGGTTAGGGGCATGGTTCGGGTATAGGGTTAGGGTTAGGGGTGTTAGGGGCAGGGGCAGGTTTAGGGGGCAGGGCTGGGCTCGCTGGGCGGGGATGCGGGGCTGCGTTGTTGAGCCCAGCCCCGGCTCACAGCCGCTCCCACGGTCACACCGAGCGGCGGCGGCCGGAGCCAACAGCCCCGGTGAACGGGCGGAGGGAATGAGCGGCGGCCGCGGTCCGGAGGAGCCTGGGGATTAACGCAGACGGAGCCGCACAGGTCACCTCTCCACCCCCTCACTCTCTATCCTCCCCACTCTCTTACTCTCTCTTCCCCCTCTCCCACTCCCTCTCTCCACTCTCTCTCCCAACTCCTCTCTCCCACATCCTCTCCCAACACTCTCTCTCTCCCACATCTTCTCTCTCCCACACTCTCTACCCCACTCTCTCTCTCTCACCCACTCTCTTCTCTCCCACACTCTCTCTCCCCCACTCTCTTTCCCTCTCTCTCTCCCTTTCCTCCCACTCTCCTCTCTCTCCACTCTCCACTCTCTCTCTCCCTCTCCCCCTCTCACTCTCCTTTCTCCCTCTCTCTTCCCACACTCTCTCTCTCTCCCACTCTCTCTACTCTCTCTCTCCCACTCTCTCTACCACTCTCTCTCTCTCTCACTCTCTCTTCCACCACTCTCTTCTCCACTCTCATCTTCTCTCCCACACTCTCTCTCCCATTCTTTCCCTCTATCTCTCTTCCACTCTCCCTTTCTCCCACTCTCTCTCCCACTCTCCCCTCTCTCCCAACACTTCTCTCTCTCTTTCTCTCAACTCTCTCCTCCCACTCTCTCTCCCACTCTCTCCCCACTCTCCTCTCCCCCCACACTTCTCTCACTACCAACACTCTCTCCCAACACACTCTCTCTCCCACTCTCCCTCTCTCTCCCACTATTCTCCCCACACCTTCTTCTCTCATCCCACTCATCTCACACCCAACTCTCTCTCCCCACGCTCCCACTCTCTCTCTCCCACTCGCTCTCTCTCCCACTCTCCCCACTCTCAATCTCTCTCTCCCCACTCTCTCTCCCCCACACTGTCTCTCTCTCCCAACTCTCTCTCTCCCCACTCTCTCTCTCACTCCCCCACTGTCTTTCTCTCCCCACTCTCTCCCTTTCTGTCTGTGTTTTTTTCTCTCAGACTCTCTTTCTGTGTGTGTGTGTGTCTCTCTCTCTCTCTCTCTCAATCTCTCCCTCCCTCAGTCTCTCCCCCCCCCCCCCCCCGCCTCTCCTGGTTTCCCTCCCCTCTACCACCTGCACCGTGGTCCGGTTGTGTCCTGGTCTCAGTGACCCCCCTCTGTTCCTGCCACTGGTCTCTGCAGCTCCAGCAGTCTCGCTGGTATCAGCTTTCACTGTCTGTCTCTCCCTCCTATTCATTCCTTTCTTCCCCCAGTCTCTCTCTTTGTCTCTCACTGACTTTACTGCCTGCCCTGCTTTTGTCTCTCTTGTGTTTGGTGTCTTGGACACAAGACTGTTTGATGGGGGTGATTAACCCGTGTGTGACGGGACAGTGCGGAGGGAACTTCACTCTGTGCCCAACCCCAGGAGTTCAGTTTAGTTTATGTTTAAGAAAGAATTGCAGATACTGGAAAAATCGAAGGTAGAAACAAAAAATGCTGGAGAAACTCAGCGGGTGAGGCAGCATCTATGGAGCGAAGGAAATAGGCGACGTTTCGGGTCGAGACCCTTATCCAGACTGAGTGGGGGGGGGTGGGTGGGAAGAAAGGAAGAGGTGGAGACAGTGGGCTGTGGGAGAGCTGGGAAGGGGAGGGGAAGGAGGGAGAAAGCAAGGACTACCTGAAATTGGAGGTCACTTTCACCCAGATTCACAATTTTCTGTGTGAAAACGTTTTTCCTCATCTGTGAGAATGCAGGGTGACTTGCGCAGGTTGGGGGAGTGGGCAGATGCATGGCAGATGCAGTATAATGTGGATAAATGTGAGGTTATCCACTTTGGTAGCAAAAACAGGAAGGCAGATTATTATCTAAATGGTGTCAAGTTGGGAGAAGGGGAAGTACAACGGGTGTCCTTGTTCATCAGTCAATGAAAGTAAGCATGCAGGTACAGCAGGCAGTGAAGAAAGCGGATGGCATGTTGGCCTTCATAACAAGAGGAGTTCAGTATAGGAGCAACGAGGTCCTCCTGCAGTTGTACAGAGCCCTCGTGAGACCACACCTGGAGTATTGTGTGCAGTTTTGGTCCCCTAATTTTTCACCCAAAGAGTTGTGAGTCTGTGGAATTCTCTGCCTCAGAGGGCGGTGGAGGCCGGATCTCTGGATGCTTTCAAGGGAGAGCTAGATAGGGGTCTTACAGATAGCGGTGTCAGGGGATATGGGGAGAAGGCAGGAACGGGGTACTGATTGGGGATGATCACATTGAATGGCGGTGCTGGCTGGAAGGGCCGAATGGCCTACTCCTGCACCTATCGTCTATTGTCTATTGTATGAAGAAGGGTCCCGGCCCGAAACGTCGCCTATTTCCTTCGCTCCATAGATGCTGCCGCACCCGCTGAGTTTCTCCCAACACTTTTGTCCACCGTATGAGTACAGGCTCCAGTGGTAATCAATCTCTCCTCTCCAATCACAGGTGGGCTGCGGGAGGGAAGTCCCCTGGATGTGAATCGTCGCTGATGACAACCAGCGGAACTTTCCGGAATCAGCGATTGAGGTTCCTTCCGAGGGACGGAGTGGACTCTCCGCATCAACCGATCGGCATTGAGCTTGAACTGAAGTTGGTGGCATCTCCTCAGCTGAAGACTCGGTCCAAGTCCAATCTGTAGTTGTCTGGTCGAATCTTCTCCAGCCCCAGCGCCTCTTTGTCTTTGGGGAGGGGAGGGGGTGGGGGGTGGGGGGGGGGTTGTGTGTGGAGGCCATGGTGTGGCAGGGTTTGTCTACCCCGGCAGGGTGGGGGAGGGGAGACGTCTCCTGGCCCGTTGTCCCCTTGCTCCTGGCCGCGCTCCTGCTCGCCGTCCACTCGGCGCCCGAGATTCCCGGATTCCCGCCGGGCTTCCCGGACTTTGGCCGCAGCCAGTGCAAGCCCATCCCCCACACCATGGCCCTGTGCCACGGGGTGGGCTACAGCCAGATGCGCCTGCCCAACCTGCTGGGCCACGACTCCATGAAGGAGGTGGTGCAGCAGGCGGCCTCCTGGGTGCCCCTGCTCGGCAAGCAGTGCCACGCCGACACACGCAAGTTCCTCTGCTCCCTCTTCGCTCCCGTCTGCCTGAGCGAGGTGCACGAGGCCATCCGGCCCTGCCGCTCGCTGTGCCGCGACGTGAGGGACGGCTGCGCCCCGGTCATGCTGGCCTTCGGCTTCCCCTGGCCCGACATGCTGGACTGCGGCCGCTTCCCCACCGACAACGACCTCTGCATCCCCTCCGCCAACTCCGACGAAGACCGGGCTACCCACGAAGGTAAGGGCCGCAACCCCCTCGTGCTTCACCTCTTCCCCGAGGGGCAACTGTTTCACACAGAGGGTGGTGGGCGCATGGAACTAGCTGCCAGAGGAGGTAGTTGAGGCTGGGACTATCCCACCATTTAAGAAACAGTTAGACAGGTACATGGGTACGACAGGTTTGGAGGGATATGGAGCAAGCCCAGGCAGGTGGGACTAGTGTAGATGGGACATGTTGGCCGGTGTGGGCGAGTTGGGCCGAAGGCCTGTTGCCACCCTGTATCACTCTATGACTAGTGTAGATGGGACATTGTTGGCCGGTGTGGGCAAGTTGGGCCGAAGGGCCTGTTTCCACACGGTATCACTCTGTGACTCTATTTGCAAGCGAGCAACAGGAGCAGATCTCTCTTCGCCGACCGGTTAGTGATAAGGCGTGGAAACGGGCATTTCGGCCCACCGCGTGCACACCGACCAGCGATCAGTAGACAATAGGTGCAGGAGTAGGCCATACGGCCCTTCGAGCCAGCACCGCCATTCAATGCGAACGTGGCCGATCATCCCCAATCAGTACCCCGTTCCTGCCTTCTCCCCATATCCCCTGACTCCGCTATCTTTAAGAGCCCTATCTAGCTCTCTCTTGAAAGCATCCAGAGAACCGGCCTCCACCGCCCTCTGAGGCAGAGAATTCCACACTCACAACTTCCTGTGAAAAAAAGTGTTTCGTCATCTCCGTTCTAAATGGCTTACCCCTTATTCTTAAACTGTGCCCCCTGGTTCTGGACTCTCCCAACATCGGGGACATGTTTCCTGCCTCTAGCGCGTCCAAACCCTTAATAATCTTAAATGTTTCAATAAGATTCCCTCTCATCCTTCTAAACTCCAGAGTGTACAAGCCCAGCCGCTCCATTCTCTCAGCATATCACAGTCCCGCCATCCCGGGAATTAACCTTGTAAACCTACGCTGCACTCCCTCAATAGCAAGAATGTCCTTCCTCAAATTAGGGGACCAAAACTGCACACAATACTCCAGGTGTGGTCTCACTAGGGCCCTGTACAACTGCAGAAGGACCTCTTTGCTCCTATACTCGACGACTCTTGTTATAAAGGCCAACATGCCATTTGCCTTCTTCACTGCCTGCTGTACCTGCATGCTTACTTTGCCCTGTAGGTATTGGGTGGATGCAGGTGAAGCGGTTGGTTGGACAAAGGCCAGAGATGAGAAGACAGGAGGTGTGAGACAAAAGGATTGAAGAGTTGTGAAGCTAGAGGAAGGAATGTAGTCATAGTTTAATTTGATTTGGAGATGCAGCACAGAAACGGACCCTTTGGCCCACGGAGTCCAGTCCGACCATAAATCACCCGTTCACACCAGTTCTATGTCTTCCTACTTTCTCATCCACTCCCTCCCTACACACTGGGGACAATTTACAGAGGCCAGTTTCACCTATAAACCCGCACGTCTTTGGGATGTGGGAGGAAACCGGAGCACCCGGAGGAAACCCACGCAGTTCGGTTTAGGTTTAATATTGTCATGTGCACTGAGGTCGAGTGAAAAGCCTTGTTCTGCGTGCTATCCAAACCGATTCTGTACATTAATACTATCAAGTCAATGGGGAAGATACAGAGTGCAGGATATAGTTCTCAGCATTGTAGCGCATCAGTTCCAGAGACAAAGTCCAATGTCCGCAATGGGGTAGAGGTGAACTGGACAGTGCCCTAGCTTATGGAAGGGCCGTTCAGAAGCCTGATAACAGAGGGGATGCAATTGACACAGTGTGGAAACAGGCCCTTTGGCCGAAGATGAACCATCTGAGCTAGACCTACCTGCCCACGTTTGGCTCGTATTCCTCTAGGCCTTTCCGATCCTTCAATGTGGTTATTGTGGATGGACACAAAATGCTGGACTAACTCAGCAACTGGATTCCTTCTCTCCAGAGATGCTGCCTGTCCTGCTGCCTGTCCCGAGGAGTTTCTCCAGCATTTTGTGTCTATCTTCAGTTTCAATCAGCTTCTGCAGTTCCTTCCTACATACCTTCTCCGGCAGCTCGTTCCATACACCCGCCACCCTCAGTGTGTGGAAAGCGTTGGCCCTCGGTTTGCTGCTAAGCCTCTCCCCTCTCATCGAGCACGAAAACAGGCCCTTCAGCAGCCCAACTTGTCCATGCCGACAAGGATGACCCTTCTCAGCTAGTCCCATTTGCCTGCGTTTGGCCCATATCCCTCGAAACCATCCATATCCATACGCCTGTTCAAGTGTCAATAGACAGTAGGTGCAGGAGTAGGCCATTCGGCCCTTTGAGCCAGCACTGCCATTACACTTCCTTATCTATGTGTTTCCCTCTCCCCTGGCTCTCGGTCTGAAGAAGGGTCTCGGCCCAAAACGTCACCCCTACCTTCTCTCCAGAGATGCTGCCTGTCCCGCTGAGTTACTCCAATTTTGTGTCTTATCTTTGACCTCCGATCTACTTCCTTGGAGACCCTCAGACTTACTTTAATCAAACTTTACCTTGCACTAAACAGAGAAACATAGAAAATAGGTGCAGGAGTAGGCCATTCGGCCCTTCGAGCCAGCACCGCCATTCATTGTGATCATGGCTGATCATCCACAATCAGTACCCCGTTCCTGCCTTCTCCCCATATCCCCTGACTCCGCTATCTTTAAGAGCTCTCTCTTGAAAGTATCCAGAGAACCGGCCTCCACCGCCCTCTGAGGCTGAGAAATCCACAGATTCACAACTCTCTGGGTGAAAAAGTTTTTCCTCATCTCTGTTCTAAATTACCCACCCCTTATTCTTATAAACCCCTTAGTCTTTTAAACGTGGACTTGGTTTCCAAACCAAAACATTGCTGTTCTTGCTAACTGTATTGCTTAACCAAGCTAGCCTGCATTTGCGAGTTGGGGGCTATGCATGAGTGGATAGGGCGGGGGGTGGGGTAAAAGGAGCAAATTAATAATATTAATATAATACCGAGGGGGGTGGTTAGTGTGTGTGGGGGTTGGTGGTAAGTGTGTGTGTGATGCCGCAGCCCCCCCCCCCCCCCCCGCAACCCTGCATTGAGGGGACGGGACCCAACGGGTCCACTTGTTCTAGTATCCCTCTAAACCTGTCCTATCCGTGTACCTGTCTAGATATTTCTTAAACATTGTCATGGTACCTGCCTCAACTACCTCCTTCAGCAGTTTGTTCCATACACCCACTGTGTGAAAAATGTCCTCCTAACTTTTCCCCTCTCATCTTATTTCATATTAACTCTATTTCTTCATTTCCCTCTTCTTTTACCCTCGTGATTTTGTACATCTCTATAAGATCACCCCTCATCCTCCTGTGCTCCAAGGAATAGAGACCCAGCCTGCCCAACCTCTCTCCCTGTGCCTCAGGCCCTCGAGTCCTGGCAACATCCTCGTAAATCTTCGAGGACTGAGATGAGCAAAAATGTTTTCAGCCAGAGTTGTGAATCTGAAACTGGCCCCAGTTTAAGAATAAGGGGTAGGCCTTTTAGAACGGAGATGAGGAAAAACTTTTTTGAATCTGTGGAATTCTCTCCCTCAGGAGGCAGTGAAGGCCAAATCTCTGGATGTTTTCAAGAGAGCATTAGATTTAGCTCTTTGGGCTAACGGAATTAAGGGATCTTTTTCACACAGAGAGTTGTGAGTCTGTGGAATTCTCTGCCTCGAGGGCGTGGAGGCCGGTTCTCTGGATACTTTCAAGAGAGCTAGATGGGGCTCTTAAAGATAGCAGAGTCAGGGGATATGGGGAGAAGGCAGGAACGGGGTACTGATTTTGGATGATCAGCCATGATCACATTGAATGGCGGTGCTGGCTCGAAGGGCCAAAAGGCCTACTCCTGCACCTATTGTCTATTGTCTAATCTGTGGAATTCTCTGCCACAGAAGGCATTGGAGGCCGATTCACTGGATGTTTTCAAGAGAGAGTCAGATTTAGCTCTTGGGGCTAACGGAATCAAGGGATATGGGGAGAAAGCAGGAACGGGGTACTGATTGTGGATGATCAGCCATGACAACATTGAATGGCGGTGCTGGCTCGAAGGGCCGAATGGCCTTTTCTATGTTTCTCTGCAGTCTTTCCAGACACTCTCAGTCCACTCTTTGACGACACCCTTCCCACAGCAGGGAGACCAGAACCGAACACAATGCTCCAAGTATGGTCTTCAAGTCAAGTCAAGTTTATTTGTCACCTACACATACAAGATGTGCAGTGAAATGAAAGTGGCAATGCCTACGGAGTGCGCAAAACAACAGAACAGAATAGAACAGATATTTACATTTAAAAAGAAGACACACCAGTAAATGAGTCCCTGGTGAGATCAGAGTTTCCAGTCCTGAAGGCCTGTGGGAAGAAACTCCGTCTCATCCTCTGTTTTCACAGCGTGACAGCGGAGGCGTTTGCCTGACCGTAGCAGCTGGAACAGTCCGTTGCTGGGGGGGGGTAGGGGTCCCCCATAATGTTGCTGGCTCTGGATCTGCCCCTCCTGGTGTATAGGTCCTGCAGGGGGGGGAATGTAGCTCCCATGGTGCGTACGGCCGAACGCACTACTCTCTGCAGAGCCTTCCTGTCCTGGGCAGAGCTGTTCCCAAACCTGCTTGTGATGTTACCAGACAAGATGCTTTCTACAGCCCCAGAGTAGAAGCACTGGAGGATCCTCAGAGGGACTCTGAATTTCCTCAGCTGCCTGAGGCGGTAAAGGCACTGCCAACATCTTATTCAACTGTCACATGACATCCCGCCGTCTATACTGCATCCCCTGACTGATGTAGGCCAATGTGGCAGTGGTTATGAAACGTGGACAGAATGTTCCCTGGGGCACCCTGTTGTTCAGCATTTCCAGAATGTTCTGTTCCAGCTTTTAATTCCATCTAGTTTAGCTCCGGGCTCCTGACGTTGACACGCATCCATTCCTTCTTTAGTTTCGTGTCGTGTAGTTTAGAGATACAGGCCCTTCGACCCACCGGGTCCGCGCCGACCAGCGATCCCCACACACTAACACACAACCATGGTTGATCCACACACACAAACCTGCACGCCTTTGAAGATAGGTGCAGGAGTAGGCCATTCGGCCCTTCGAGCCAGCACCGCCATTCAATGTGATCATGGCTGATCATCCCCAATCAGTACCCCGTTCCTGCCTTCTCCCCATATCCCCTGACTCCGCTATCTTTAAGAGCCCAATCAAGTTCTCTCTTGAAAGTATCCAGAGAAACGGCCTCCACCGCAGAGAATTCCACAGATTCACCACTCTCTGTGAGAAAAAGTGTTTCCTCGTCTCCGTTCTTAATGGCTTACCCCTTATTCTTAAACTGTGGCCCCTGGTTCTGGACTCCCCCAACATCGGGAACATGTTTCCTGCCTCTAGCGTGTCAAAACCCTTAATAATCTTATATGTTTCAATAAGATCCCCTCTCATCCTTCTAAACTCCAGCGCCGACCAGCGATCCCTGCACACTAACACACAAACACGGCTGATCCCACACACAAACCTGCATGTTTTTGGAGTGTGAGAGGAAACCGGAGCACCCGGAGAAAACCCACGCAGCCACGGGGAGAACGTGCAAACTCCATACAGACAGCACCTGTAGTCGGGATCAAACCCATAATCAGGATCTCCAAAGACATATAGGTTGAAGACAGACACTAAATGCTGGAGTAACTCAGTGGGACAGGCAGCACCTCTGGACAAAAGGAATGGGTGAAGTTTCGGGTTGAGACCCTTCAGACCCAAAACGTCACCCATTCCTTCTCTCCAGAGATGCTGCCTGTCCCGCTGAGTTACTCCAGCACTCTAGGGTCTATCTTCAGTTTGGACTAGCATTTGCAGTTCCTTCCTATACAGGCTTGTAGGTTAATTGGCTTCTGTAAAAATTGTAAATTGCCCCGAGTGCGTGTTACAGTGTGTGTTTGTGTTTGTGTTTGAGTGTGTGTGTTTGTTTGACTGTGTGTGTTTGTTTGTTTGAGTGTGTGTTAGTGTGTGTGTTAGAGTGTGTGTATTTTTGTTTGTGTGTTAGAGTGTGTGTTGGTGAAAGTGTGTGTGTGTGTGTGTGTGATCGAGTGTATGTTGGTGTGTTAGAGTGTGCGTTCGTGTGTGTGTGTTATAGAGTGTGTTAATGTGTGTGTTAGAGTGTGTGTGTTAGAGTGTGTGTGTTAGAGTGTGCGTTAGTGTGTTAGAGTGTGTGTGTTAGAGTGTCTGTGTTAATGTGTGTGTGTGATACAGTGTGTGTTAGAGAGTGTGTTAGTTAAAGTGTGTGTGTCGGTGTGAGAGTTTGTGTGTGTGTGTGTGTTATTGTGTTATAGGTGCGTTCGAGTGTGTGTTAGTTAAAGTGTGTGTGTTAGTGAGAGTTAGTATGTGTGTGTGTGTGATGGCGTGTAGGTGTTATAGTGTGTGAGAGTGTGTTAGTTAAAGTGTGCATGTCAGCGTGAGTTAGTGTGTGTGATGGCGTGTATGTATTATAGTGTGTTAGTGTGTTATAGTGTGTGTGTGTATGTGTGTTTTGAGGGAGGTTGCAGGTTGGCAGGGACTTGGTGGGCCGAGGGGCTTGTCTCTCGCTGTGTAAAGAGACAGGGAAAAGAGATTGAAGAACATGCCTCACCCCCTCCCTGCGCAGGCCAATTGGGGGACAGGCAGTGACTGGCAGTGCCTCCAGCCACAGTCAGTCCCTGTGGGTCGGGGCCAGGCAATAACCACCTTTCCTTCTCCCAACAAATATCAGCGAAACCCTGGGGGGGGGGGGGGGGGGGGTGGGGGTTGTAAAAATTGGCAGCTGTAATTACAGTTTTATTGAGAACGTATTTTGTTATTAAAATTGAGTTGGGGTTTGGAAAACTCTGCTTGGAATTGATTGTGAATTCTCTGGCACTGAGTTTGCCTGTAAAACAGGCAGTGTCCCAGCCAACACAGACCCCATTGACTGGCAGGTCGGGACTTGGAGCCGCTGAAAGAGAGCGTCTGTTCCAGACTCGCTGAGTGAGTCCCCCCCCCCCCCCGCCAGAGTTTTACAACCAATTAGTTACAAACTGCAGTCTCGTGTTCGGCCAACGTGCCCAGGAGTGAGATCTCGCTGTCTTTCTCCGACTCCGAAGTCAGGATCGTCCCATTGGACACCTCCACCATCATAGAAAAAAATAGAAACATAGACAATAGGTGCAGGAGTAGGCCATTCGGCCCTTCGAGCCAGCACCGCCATTCAATGTGATCATGGCTGATCGTCCCCAATCAGTACCCCGTTCCTGCCTTCTCCCCACATCCCTTGATTCCATTAGTCTGTGGAATTCTCTGCCTCAGAGGGCGGTGGAGGCCGGTTCTCTGGATACTTTCAAGAGAGAGCTAGATAGGGCTGTTAAAAATAGCGGAGTCAGGGGATATGGGGAGAAGGCAGGAACGGGGTACTGATTGGGGATGATCAGCCATGATCACATCGAATGCGAAGGACCAAATGGCCTACTCCTGCACCTATTGTCTATTGTCATTAGCCTTAAGACTAAATCTAAAGGGTCTGTCCCACTTGGTGATTTTATTGGCGACTGCCGGCATCATTGACAGACGGGTCAGGTCACCGGGGAATTTGCGGCGTGATGACGTTTGATGCGCAGTGTTTTTTTCAAGTGTCGCCGCTGGATTTTGAATTGTTCAAAATCTTTTGCCGACCCTGATATGACGTCGGCTGTTGCCGAAAATATCGCTAAGTGGGACAGGCCCTTAGCTCTCCCGCGGCAGAGAATTCCACAGATTCACAACTCTCTGGGTGAAAAGGTTTTTCCTCATCTCAGTCCTAAATGGCCGACCCCTTATTCTTAAACTGTGTGACCCCTGGCTTGGTTTAGTTTAGTTTAGAGATACAGCGCTAAAACAGGCCATTCGGCCCATCGAGTCCACGCCGACCAGCGATCCCCGCACACTAACACTATCCTACGCACACTAGGGACAATTTTTACATTTATACCAATCCAATTAACCTACAAACCCGCACGTCTTTGGAGTGTGCGAGGGAAACTGAAGATCTCGGCGAAAACCCACGCAGGTCGCGGGGAGAACGTACAAACTCCGTACAGACGGCGCCCGTAGTCGGGATCGAAGCCGGGTCTCTGGCGCTGTGTTAGCTGCAAGGCAGCAACTCTGCCGCTGCGCCACCTTGCGGGTCTCCGATGTTTTAGGTCGGCACGTGGATATGCAGGGAACAGAGGGATATGGCTTTGTGCTTGACATGGATGAGATGCCGGCACGGGTAGAGTTGCTGCCTCACAGAGACCCGCGTTCGATCCCGACCACGGGTGCTGTCTGTACGGAGTTTGCACGCTCTCCCCGTGACCTCAATAGGTTTTCTCCGGGTGCTGATTTTCATGTGTTGTTCCATGAGCCTCCCTTCCATTGACTCCATCAACACCTCACGCTGTCTCGGCAAGGCCATAGACAATAGGTGCAGGAGTCGGCCAT